>BOPN01003246.1:30000-37500 GCA_017312705.2 Penaeus japonicus | reverse complement strand
AAAATATGTATATATATATATATATATATATAATATATATAATATATACATACATATATAAATATATATATATACATATATATACATATATGTATATATATGTATATGTATATATGTATATATATATATATATAATATACATATATATATGTATATATACTATGTATATATGTATATATGTATATGTATATATGTATATATATATACATATATATATATATGTATATATACATATGTATATAGGTTGATGTATCCTAAGTATATAACAAAACATAAATTAACTCCTAAAGACCAACAGAGTCAGATTGAGCTTGCCGTCTAGTTAAGATCTAGCTCAGGCCACTAGAAACTGGTGGGGTACTAGAGAGCTTTATTTTTATTCCTCCTAGCTGTTTCAGTCCTATGCTCATGCCTTTTTTAGTGTTTGGAAAGGTTTGCTCTAACCATAAGCTTCCCCACCCCTACCTTCCTCCTCCTCCTGCCTCCCATCTACTTCTCCCTCTCCATTTTCTATGCCTCAGTAACTATTCTAGATTTGTTACTATGCTTCTCAGTATCCATTTGACTTATCACCAGATATGGTGTGTAAAATCAACCTCGCCAATCTGCAAAGACCATATATACTGTCCATGAGATGTGAAGATTCTTGCACTGTTATGGATGGGAGCAAGGATCGATGGAGGAATAATTTTCTTGTGGGTTGATTTTGCAGTTGTGAGTCAGTGGATGGTTTGAAAACAGATCATGATTTTTTTTTTATTTGTTTTTTTTAATACCTACCAAATAATGCAAATCTTACAGTGAATGTCATGTTAGCATTAATTTCTTCTGAAGTCTAGTGGTTATAGATAGGATGATTTTCAAAATAGCTTTGCTGATATCAAGTGACCTTGTATCATCCATGCTGTGCATTCCAAAACAAGCCAACAAACCTCCCCAACATGTGTCTGGTAATACAGAACTGGGACTGGTTCCCTATTTAGGGATAAATTTCCAGGGAGGACTACAAGCCATGTCTTGCCCGAGTATGTTGGTGGAGGTTTGTTGGTGTATGAGAGAGCAGAGCAGTTTGAGTCACTGTGGACACCCATTTTATTTTTGATTGCACCAATATCCTATGAGTGTTATTTCAATTCCTTTATAAGATAGTTTCTCTATCTTTAAGTAGTTCCTTTCTGGACTATTGCCATAGTTTGTAGTGTCTAGAATTTGCAAATCTTGAAAGTAAGCCACACAATTATTGAGGAAATGAGTTATGGCTATAAAGATCACATTCAATAATGAACGGTAAAACCACAATTGCTCATCACAAAGTCTGCTGATCTGTGCTCTTGTGGCTAAGTCTACATGTAGTTCCTGCAGTCATGTCCTAGTGCTTTTGACTAAAGTAAAGTTTTTGTGCAGCATCTTCCCTGACAAGGATTAGAACCCACTCAATGTTGATTTTTTTTTTTTGTCTGAAAATTATTTGAAATTTATTTTTGGACAAATTTGCTTGGTATGAATTTAATTCGTAACAAGTGGCCAGAGTTGGGATTAGTTATATGGTATGTTACTACTTTTAACCAGTTATTCTGGATAACAGAATTAGTGAGATGATGAAGAAACTGGAATAATTACAGTGGGGTATATATTATCAATCTGCATAAAAAATATTATTGTAGTAAATAGCTTCAACAAATTAAATTACTGAAATAAATATCATGAAATGACTCCAAGAGGTGTTATGTGGGGGGGGGGGGAGGACTCCTTGGCTGGGGAATAAAAAAGGTGGATTAATTTAGGGCTAGGCTAAGGTAAGGTTGGGTTTTTGGCAAGGTGAAAGAAATCTTAAGTGGAAAGTTGGCTCCAGAGGGGCAAAGCCCCCCTTGCCCAAGAAATAGTATAAAGGATATGTCCAGTTTTAGTACTAGGTAATGTTTTTGAAAACTGAAAATATGCACTCGGAGGAAAAGGAATTTTTATAATTATCAATGTTCTGTTGTTACCCTTCACTAATTTTGCTTTAAATTATAGCTCACTAATTGGTCTTTTTTGTTGTAGGGATAAAGTGTTCAATTTAAATTTATATATAGCCAAATTATTATGTAAAAGATGGTATAGAATAAAGAAAATTAGTTACATATATAGGTAAATCAATCAATCAGGTGTTCTGTGGCAGTGTTTTCACAAGTTCATAAAAAAAAAGAAATCCTATTTTGAGTAGTTTTTATTTTTGTGGAAAATATTAATTATTGAATAAAAGGTAATGGCATTTTATATATGAAAAGATTGGATTTCTACTATGTGTGTTGATTGAAAACTAAAGAAAAGAAAAAAATATTTCCTAGATATAAGGATAATTACGAAGCAATAGTCTAAGATACTATATATAATAGATAACAAAAAGTTCTCATAATTAAAAGAAACATGAGATTTATTAAAGTTGCACAAAACTGGAAGGTTGAAAGAATCACTAACCTTGCATGGTATTGCTAATCCTCCCATATTCATGCTCCAACGTATTTTTGTTGTAAATCTTTTTAGTTGAGAGTAAGTTCGAGTTAGGATATTTTAATTATGCTTATCATTACAAGGTTAATAGATTTAGATAGAGTATATCTTTTGTATGTAAATGATAGTCTAGGGTTAGTTATATATTCAATGGAGTATTATGTAATGAGCTGTGAATTTCATGGACTGAACTGTGAATTTGATAATTTATAATTAATTTATTAAAATATATTACAAGAATCTAATTAAAAGATGAAATATATCTAAATATGATAGTGGTGCAAGGCAGGAAGCCAAGTGAGCCAGGCTCAAGGTCACAAGTTGTGTAAGAGCTTCCTCTATAAACAAAGCAGATCTCATAGGCAATGACCTTGGTTTATTGAGAATGTTGTACATGATATCCTCTCTGTACTTGTTTCAAAATTATGATAATGCCACTGGTATACTCGTGTAATATTTGTGTACAATTGTCTGCTCTTTAAGATCACCAGTCTTATGGAAAATGCTGTGGCTGTGCAGTTTTTCTTTATTCCTTTGCTTATTAATTTTTGTCTGTATTATCTAAATGTACAAAAATAAAGCTTTAAAGAATTGTTCCAGATGTCGGGGCCATCACAGCACAAGTATCGTTATAAGAACCAGGGTCTAGACTCTGCAGAGATGCGGCGGCGAAGAGAAGAAGAAGGTGTGCAACTAAGAAAACAAAAGCGAGAGCAGCAGTTAGCCAAGCGAAGAAATGTCAACGACCTCACGCCAGGTCTAGGAGAAGATGAAGCAGTAGAGGTTTCTATGAACCAGGTGATAGTAGTACTTGTTATATTATCTTGAGCAGAATAATAGCTTTTCATTTCATCCTTTTTAAGTTTCAGTATTTATTCTGTTTGATATTAATCAGATGCTGAGTTAAATCATAATGAGTGCAAGAAATATATATGATTTTAAACCTTGACAGAATTGAGAATTTGAATTTTTTATAATTTGATTCAAAATATTTGTGCATTATTCTAAAATGTCTGACATATTTTTAATGTTTTTCTAGAGAAAGTAATGCAATAATGCAATGAGATTGTCCCATGGGCTGTATGATAAATCCTTTTTCATGTGTATATGAATTCATCTTAAATGTGGATAAATTTCAATGTTTATAGGAGAGCAATCAGCAGGGTGGTGTGGTTGGTGGAAGTCTCATCACCACAGAAATGGTCCAAGCCCTTTACAGCGATGACGTGGAAGCCCAACTGAACGCCACACAAAAGTTCCGCAAACTGCTCTCTCGGGAGCCAAATCCACCCATTGATGAAGTTATCCAAACTGGCATTGTTCCAAGATTTGTTGAGTTTCTCCAGAGGGATGGCCATTGTACTTTGCAGGTAAACTGATATAAAATTTCTTATTACCAATTACTGTGAAATTGACAGGTTAAAACATGCAATATGCTATACCTAATCCTATGCTTGTGCTCATTGATTAACCCATCCACGACGGGGGAATTCTAGCCTTGAATGTCCAAATGCTGGGGCGTTCAAATTATTAGGCCTAAATCAATTGAATGGCTGGCACAATACTGTGCCGCCCGGCCACTGGGCTTTTGAATGCGCGGTACACATGCTGTACCACCCGTCCTGTGTGGGTTAATGCATAAAAGATGGTACAGTTCAGAGTTAGGTATGGCTATAGTACTGAAAAATTGAAACTAAAATGTATATGATAAACATTAAAGAACCGGAGGTAAAATAACTTTTGCTGTCTTTCAACCTTTTTACCACACATGCCTGAGCTGAACATCAAATCTATAGTATCCTTTATGATTAAAGGAAGGTAGATTTTAAAAGATAGTCTCGTTTTCACATTCCTTTTTTATGTTCTGTATATATTTATATTGAGAGTTCAGTCAGTACAGAAATTACAAAAAATGATCTGCAACTACAAATCCATTTTTCACAGTTTGAAGCAGCATGGGCCCTAACCAACATAGCCTCAGGCACAAGCACGCAAACACGAATTGTGATAGAAGCTGGTGCAGTACCTATCTTCATCCGCCTCCTGAGTTCAGATTTTGAGGATGTCCAAGAACAGGCTGTTTGGGCATTAGGCAACATTGCAGGAGATTCACCAGATTGCCGTGATTATGTTTTGTCCGAAAATATTCTTATGCCTCTTTTACAGTAAGTGTTGATAGGTAACAAATAAGTATTAATTTTATGCAATATACATAAATGTCACATGTATCTGAATCTGTTCTAATTGTTACAAGATGACACCTTAGGGCACCTTTCTATGAGACAAGGTTTGGAGATAGGTCTTACAACTTGGGCTTGTCTCCTAATCCTCCTCCATCACTAATGCTCCCCCAATCTAACTCCTTAAACCCTGGCTATTAACCCATTCATGCCGGGGCTTATATTTGTGTAATGCTGCTCCTGCTGGCTAGAAAACAAGCGTGCATAGTGACTAAGCGAGAGAAATCTCCAGGCACAATGCCGTCTGGCTCTTTTATGAGCTTCAACAGGGTAATTATTAGAGATTTTTGTATTGTTTACATTATTTCACCGATAAAAATGTATATAAAACGTTTGTTTTGAGGGAGAGATCATGACATCCTAGGATGTTACCCAGAACGAGTGTTACCATGTGATAGGACATCATCTGGTGTGAATGGGTTAATGACATTCACACATGCTGAGTTTGTTGACACATTTATAATCACTTGTTGTGAGTATCGGAATCATTAGTACTTTTCTTGTTTTTCTTTGTGTAATCTTTTTAGAATTTGATAGTAAAATAAAATTAAGGCCTTTTTAAAATTTAGGCCTTATTTTAACCTGTAGACAATGGGTGTCCATATATACATTTGGTTTTGTTTTATTCCTTTTTTAAACATATATATTTCAGCACTTAGTCATTTACCTGTTAAAGATGGGGCTGTTTTGGCACCAAATGGTCGAAACAGTGGGATATTTCAAATGCGTAAGCCTAAAGCCCCGTCCACACCAGGATACTTTGTTTGGAAACATTGTTTCCAAACTGTTTCCGAAAACTTGTTTCCAAACAGTTTCCAAACAATATTTCCTGTCTACACCTCATTGTCGTCTAAATATATATACATATATGTATATATATATATATATATATATATATATATATATATACATATTGTATATATATACATGATTATAACATTATATATATATACATGATTATAACATTATATATATATATATATATATATTTATTATATATGATTATAATATATATATATATATATTTATTATATATGATTATAATATATATATATATATATATATATATATATATATATATATATATATATATATAAATATATATATATATATATATATACATATATATATACATATATATTTATATATATATATATATATATATATATATATATATATATATATATATATATATATATATATATATATATATATATATATATATATATGTATATGTATATATATATATATGTATTCTCTTTCCCACAATACTGGGGATGAATGGAGTAATTCAATTAACTGTAGAGTTTTTTCTGTTGACCACATGGTCATTCCAAGCCTCGTGCGGGTACCGAGTGATTCATTGTCACCACGCGCGCGAAACCACACACACACACTGTTTGGAAACAATGTTTCCAAACAAAGTATCCTGGTGTGGACGGGGCTTAATACCTCGGGCTATTCGCCCACAGTGGCTGTGGCCAAGTGTTAAATGCTTGATCACCCGGCATGCCGGCCAGGAGGATAGCCACGACGAAATATCTCGTCCCCAATGGCTGACGCTGCTACCACTTGACGTGATATCTTGTCCCTGTTGCTAAGGGGTTAAGGAGTCAGTTAGCAGACTTACCTGACCTTACTTGTTTACCCTATTAACCCATCCCTGACGGGGGAGTTCTAGCCTTGAATGTCCAAATGCCGGGGCGTTACTGTGCCGCCCGGCCACTGGGCTTTTGAATGCGCGGTACACATGCTGTACCACCCGTCCTGTGTGGGTTAATTGAAGGTCAGCCAAGCCATGATGTGATATGTCATTCGTCATTAACTCTTTCCCGACGGGGCACGGGCTGCGCGAAAACCCCTACGCCGGGCCATTGCAATATTGCATTGGAAATGTCACACTAGCATGATGCCCCGGCATCTGGAATTTAGCTGTGTCACACGGGTGTGACGTACCGTCATCATAGGGTTAAGGGATTAATAACATTTTTTTTTTATTAACCCATTTGCGCCAGTTGACATCCTATCATGAGGTTGGAAAATGTCCCCAGACCCAGGTGACATTGTGAGATGTCATGCATTTTCTTGCCATAATGTATAAATCATGTTTTTTGATACCCTACTAAGGCAATATTTTTATGTGCCCTTATATTGTATAACCCATTCCCGACGGGGGAATTCTAGCCTTGAATGTCCAAATGCCGGGGCGTTCGAATTATTAGGCCTAAATCAATTGAATGGCCGGCACAATACTGTGCCGCCCGGCAACTGGGCTTTTGAATGCGCGGTACACATGCTGTACCACCCGTCCTGTGTGGGTTATATGCATTCATGAAAACCATAAGAATAGGGTGGGTGAAATATGCTCTGAGAGGTTCAGCGTGGCCGTGCGCAATGGAAAAACACCTGAAAGGAAGCATTACACGCTTGTTATCTTCTCAGCTTAAGCGGGAGTAGGCGAAAATATGTCCCGTTGTGAATAGGTTAATGTGAAATATATACTGGAAATTTTTAATTTCTAGATAAAAATATGTGTATAGGAGCCAGTGCTGATATGGTATGTTCTAAGATAGGTAAAAATTTGAAGTAATATAAGAATCAAAATAACGCCATCTTTTTTCATTATAAAGGTAATGATACAGTCTATTCGAAATAATTTATTTTTTAATTTTTTATATCCATATTACATCTGCAGTATATTTATATTTATATTTATATAATTTTAATCTTTACAGGCTCCTCAGTAAATCCACTCGACTCTCAATGA
>BOPN01003246.1:20000-25000 GCA_017312705.2 Penaeus japonicus | reverse complement strand
ACTACACACACCACACACACCACATACCACACACACCACACACACCACATACCACACACACAACACACAACACACAACATACAACATACTACACACCACACACAACACAAACACACAACATACTACAAACCACACACCCCACACAACATACTACACACCACACACAACACACACCACACACACAACACACCACACTCAACACACCACACTCAACACACAACATACTACATCACACACCACACAACATACTACACACGACACACGACACACACGACACACGACACACACCACACACACAACACACCACACTCAACACACAACATACTACACACCATACACCACACAACATACACACCACACACGACACACACCACACACACAACACACTCACAACACACACAACACACCACACTCAACACACAACATACTACACACCACACACCACACACCACACAACATACTACACACCACACACAACACACACCACACACAACACACACTACACACACTACACACAACACACACAACACACCACACTCAACACACAACATATACACCACACACCACACAACATACTACACACCACACAACACGCACGACACACCACACACCCAACACACTCACAACACACACAACACACCACACTCAACACACAACATACTACACACCACACACCACACAACATACTACACACCACACACCACACATACTACACACCACACACAACACACACACCACACACACCACACACACAACACACACACCACACACACACACCATGCACACAACATACAACACACACACAACCCATACCACTCACAACACACCACACCACACACAACATACAACACACAACACAGCACACACACAACACATGTGTGCATGCATTTATGTGTGTAGTGATGTGTGATATGTTGTGTGTTGTGTGCATGTTTTGTGTGTGTCTTTGCACTGTGCATATGTATGTTGTGTGCGTGTGTGTGCACTGTGCATGTGTAGTGTGTTCATGTGCGTGTTGTGTACACATAACACATGCACACATGCACTCAAGCACACATGCACTTGCACACATGCACTCACGCAAATGCACACATGCACTCACGCACATGCATCATGCACACATGCACATGCACAACACGTACAATACACAATACATGCACAACACATATACATGCAACACAAGCACGACACACAACACATTCACACATGTGCATGCACATGCACACACATGCACATACATACAACACATGCACATGCACACAACACATGCACAGAACACATGCACACAACACATGCACACAACACATGCACACAACACATGCACACAACACATGCACACAACACATGCACACAACACATGCATACAACACATGCACACAACACATCCACACAACACATGCACACAACACATGCACACAACACATCCACACAACACATGCACACAACACATCCACACAACACATGCACACAACACATCCACACAACACATGCACACAACACATCCACACAACACATGCACACAACACATCCACACAACACATGCACACAACACATCCACACAACACATGCACACAACACATGCACACAACACATGCATACAACACATGCATACAACACATGCACACAACACATGCACACAACACATGCATACAACACATGCACACAACACATGCACACAACACATGCACACAACACATGCACACAACACATGCACACAACACATGCATACAACACATGCACACAACACATGCACACAACACATGCACACAACACATGCATACAACACATGCACACAACACATGCACACAACACATGCACACAACACATGCACACAACACATGCACATGCATACAACACATGCACATGCATACAACACATGCACATGCATACAACACATGCACATGCATACAACACATGCATATGCATACAACACATGCACATGCATACAACACATGCACATGCATACAACACATGCACATGCATACAACACATGCACATGCATACAACACATGCACATGCATACAACACATGCACATGCATACAACACATGCACATGCATACAACACATGCACATGCATACAACACATGCACATGCACACAACACATGCACATGCACACAACACATGCACACAACACATGCACATGCACACAACACATGCACATGCATACAACACATGCACATGCACACAACACAACATACACATAGGCAAGAGCCACACATAGGCAAGAGCCACACATAGGCAAGAGCCACACATAGGCAAGAGCCACACATAGGCAAGAGCCACACATAGGCAAGAGCCGCACATAGGCAAGAGCCACACATAGGCAAGAGCCACACATAGACAAGGCACACATACAGAAGACATACATGCAAAATATATGCAATACATATAGGCAATACACTCAAAAAACATACACAAACATGAAATGCAGATGTTAGGACTTGATGTACAAGTGCAACACTCAAGCATTGAGCACACATATACTGATGAGCAGAAAGCTCAAAGAACAACTTGCATAGATATAAAGCACTCACATAAACAACACAACTCCAGCATGCACAGCAACATACACATGCAGCATACAACACATGAATAGAAAGGCATTTGTTAAAATACATATGAATATTAAGGACAATTTATTAATAAACAACTTTTTCTCATCAGGTAATCCTTAACTGTTCTGCCTTGCCATGTCTGCTACACCTGCTAGCATCCCCCAAGGAATCCATCCGAAAAGAAGCATGCTGGACCATCTCAAATATCACAGCTGGCAATCGCTCTCAGGTATTTCTCTTTGAAATCTAGTTTTGCTCTTGGATAATGGGGAACGAACAACTAATATTCAGTGTCAACCTTCAATTTTTTTTTCTCTGTTGGCCTGCTGTGCAAGGTTAGTAATTCAACATTTGTAAATCAGGAATCTCAGTTTATGAAACAGACTTATTATTTGAGTAGTTATTGCAGTAAATGAACAGAATTTAGTGAATATAGAGCATATTGTCACCTTCATAAACAAATCAAAGTTATTTCTTCTATTTTTGGGGAAATCTCATTTTCTCAATTCTTATAACACAATGTTTATTTTTTTTTTTATAACTTATTGATAGGACAAAAAGCATTCATAAGTTTTATTCATGTGTTATTTATCAAATTACAATAAAATATATTGATTAAGATCATTTTGATAATAATACATAAATCAGCTTGTTATATTGGCAATAAATGATTTTAGATCACTCAGTCTCGATATAATAAAGGAGACTATACAAATAGCTGCACCACACAATGTAGAAATGATATAGGCAAAAATTCTGAAACCAAAAAAAGTTAATTGTGCAGCTTGGTTTTGAAGGTGACAATATAAAACATCCAAATATAGAACCAAAAATATACCACAGTTTCTAGTGTGTAAGTGACTTTTTATCAAGAATATTTTAAACACTAATGGCAAATAGATTTTTAAAAATTAGATTACAGTATTCCTTCAGAAATAGATATCACATTCTTTGATTGGAAGGATATTAACCCTCTCTGGATGGGTGGTACACTACGGTACTGCACATTCTAGGCCTGTTCGCTGGGTGACGCCATATGGCGTCGTTTATTTAACTGATTTAGGCCTATGCGTTCAAGAGCCCTGGCATTGTAACATGCAAGGCTGGAATGCCCCCGCCGTGAGTGGGTTAAAGTGTCATAATTGATGAAAACAAAATTAAAGATTCACATTGATAGAATGATGAAATATAGATAATGAAATAACAAAAATAAAGATGAATATAATAATATGATCTATTAAAAAACAAAAACAAAAAACAGTGACACTGGTAACAGTAATAACAATAGTGATGACAATGATAATGGTTGTTAAAATGGTAACATAAATGGTGATGGTAATATTAACCCTTTCCCAACGGGGCATGGCGATAAGTGAAAACCCCTACGCCGGGCTATTGCAATATTACAGAGGAAACGTCACACTGGCATGACGCCCCGGCATCGGGAATTTAGCTGTGTCACACGAGTGTAATGCACCATCGTCATAGGGTTAATGTTGATAATGATAAAAATGATAGTAATATTAATATCAGTAAAGGATATTGATAATTATGATAATAATGATAATGACAATGATAGGAATGATCGTTTTGAAAATGGTAATAATAATGATAATGATGATAGTAATAATGATAATAAAAATAATAATTATGATTAGAGCCATAAGGTTAATAATAATTATATTATTGATAGTGATGATAATGATGATAGCAATAAAAGCAGTGATAATAATGATAGAGATAATAATGAAGTACTAAATGTTAAAATGATTAGAAAGAATGATAATAATGATAATGAAAATGACATGAATAATTAAATAGAATGATAATAATGATAATGAAAATGACATGAATGATTAAAAAGAATGATAATAATGATAATGAAAGTGACATTGAGAATGGTGTTAGCCCAATGGTGACGGACCAGTTTTGGCTCCAATCGGTCTAAATGCTGGGGTATTTCAAACGCTTAAGCTTAATACCTTGGGTTTTTCACCCCATTCTAGTCACGGCCAACTGCTATGCACCCGATCACCTGGCATGCCAACCATATGAAAAGCCATGACTAAGTATCTCGTTCCCAGCAGCAAGTACTGCCATCACATAACATGATGTCTTGTCACCCAGCATTAATGGGTTAATGAAAGTGATAATAATGATAATGAAAATTATAATGATGTGCCAGTTGATAATGATGATAATTATGGAATGATGATGATTATTGTAATAGTTATAAAACTGAAATAATAAAAAAATTATTGAAGCAAAAACTATTTTGCCACTCAAAAAGTTTGCTGGTCCTCTTCCTGCTGAAGTAGACTTGCCTTGTCTTTATTGCAAAATATAAAATTAGCCCATCATACATTTTCAGTATCATGTATATACATGTATAATGTAGATATGTGAACTGAAGACCTAAGTATCACATACTAATACTTTGTAC
>BOPN01003246.1:5000-7500 GCA_017312705.2 Penaeus japonicus | reverse complement strand
CATTTCTCTTGATTCTGTCAGTATTTTTCCTGTCTTCTCATTGTTGATTAGTTGGGAAGTTTATTACTTAGATACAACTAATCTGTCAGCTCTTGTTGACACATAGTTGAGCATCCCAGTGTTATTGAGTCAATCAAGTATGCAAGTTTTGCAAATTGAGATTTTGTTCTACAAATTACATTACAAAATAGGTTCCAGAGAGCTGTTGCTCTAGGATAGGAAAATGCAAAATTTATCATGGATAGATACCTACTAGTAAGGTATGGATAGTATTTTACTAGACAGAACAAATTGCATTTTTCATGCACTTGAGCAGATATATTGGACCTAAGCTTTAGCCTGTGGATTGATGCTCTTTATACTATGGTACAAGTGCTCATTCTATTTGGGCTTCTAGTCTTATTGGTCATGGAAAAAAAAATGTAAGATATATTGAGAAAATATGAAATGTTATGTTTCAGTACTATTTTCTCAACCAAAAAGATATCAAGGAGTAAGAGGTGTAATAGATAAAATTTAGGTTATTAGAAATGATGACACCTGATTTTTGATATTCCACAAATGTCTGTTATCTAAACATTTCAGGTGATGGAACAGATTGATTAGGATTACTTAGGCCAGATTATTGATGAATCCCCAACATAATGAAAATGTGTTAATGTAATAATTCCAACTGTTGACTAGATGGAGAGTGTACCAAGGGATGAATGGGATGATTCCTTTTTGCAGTGTAGTTTTCAATTTTTTTTCGTATCAGCACCGAGGAATATGATTTTATTCCCTTTCCCACTCCCTTAATGAAATTAACCCTTTCTGCTTTAAGATATGGAATTGTTGAGCCAAATATTATAGAGGAAAATAAGTGCTGCTTTTTTGTCTTAGTAGTTTGTCAGGAAGTTGTGAGAATGTATGTTACAATGTCTGTTAAACAGGAAGTGCTGTGAGGTGTCATGATTGAGGTGTAACTGACTAGGGCGTTGGTTAGCCACGACGATGACGACGATGACACAAAAGGTCATTAATAGGATATACAAGTTATTGTTATTTGACGCATTTGGGGTTGTCACTGTATAGAAAAGGGAAGTACTTAGCCAAGCCACTTTATCTGTTGATTTGTTTTTCCCAGGGAAAATAAGTGTTTTAGTTTATGAAGAATTATTGCAGAATAGATGCATGATCATGTGCCAACTTATAAAAAACAATGTATGCACAACACTGCATGTAATTGTTACAGATCTTGTCTATTGAGAAACATTTTTTTATCTAGATTTCAATTATGTATTACAATTATTTTAGCTGAAAGATCATTATAAGTTAAAAGTATACATAATGGTATGGCATAGCTTACCCTAGTTCCTACACAAGTTTTGGACAAAAATGCAAAGATTTAATAAAAGGAGTAGCATTAGATGGAGTGAATGAATATATTTAGTTTGATTATATTTTCTCTTTATGTAGGGCTGTCAAGGAAGGAGTCAGGTAAACTTTTTTTTCCCATTTCAAACAGTGTTTATTTGGCAGTGTTTGATACTTACTTTTGTTTTTATATATATACTCCTTGACGAAATGGTTCCAATGGGCTTTTGTGTTTCCTCATAATTTAGGTGTGTTGGGTAAAATATTTTTGGTTAAGTATATACATCAGTGTGTCTTGACATTGATGCACAATTTGTGTTACTTTTCGTGTCACAAAGACAATTTAGTTGTCGCTTGATCAAAGATAATTTTCCAAACATTACCTGTGACATGGACAAGTGGTTGAATGAGTAAGGTAGGATTACCCTGAAGGGAAACTTGGATAATTTCTCAAAGAAATGTTAAAAAGTACCTTAGGCAGCTCTTTTACCTGCTCATCTTTGTTGGTCATGTCATATGGCAGTTTTGCCAGATGTGATTAGAACCAAAAATGTAATTAACTGGTAGTCATTCAATAGGCTGAATTTTGAAACTTGACTTTACTTTTTTACCATTTTTTAAGTTGCATTAAGTAATATTTAGATATCTGAACAGTTAGAAGTTAGAAATACAAAACAGCTTAAGAAAATCAAACAGGGAGCTGAAGAGAAGTCAAATTTTATGATTGAGCCCATTGCTCTAGATCTGTAATAGCTCAAGTTATGGTTTGCCATTATTTTGATATGTGATCAAGTTTTAGTTGGCCATTTTGTTTATTTTTCAAGAAAGGCTGTGTTGGCAACAGAGTCAGCCATTTTGTGTGCTCGTTGTAGAGTGCATATGAGGTTTGATTGCTTTAATTGAGATAATGTATGGGTGTTTGTTTGTTTTTGTATGATTGTGTGTAAATGAGTTATTTTGTAATGGTTTGTTGTACTGACTTCAATACACCTTAAATACAGACTTACATGGTTATTTTTAATGTTAAAGGAGATGATTCAAAGAAATCTGCAGTAACATGTATGTAATGAAGTACATATATGAGTTGTCATGTTTAGAATACATAATGCTAATAGCCAAGATTGATTGTAAAAGTAAGTTACTC
>BOPN01003245.1:163495-168775 GCA_017312705.2 Penaeus japonicus | reverse complement strand
GTGTGTGTGTGTGTGTGTGTGTGTGTGTGTGTGTGTGTGTGTGTGTGTGTGTGTGTGTGTGTGTGTGTGTGTGTGTGTGTGTGTGCGTGTGTGTGTGTTTGGGCGGGTGTGTGTTTATGTTTATGTATGTGTGTTTGTGTGTGTGTGCATGTGTGTTTATGTGTGTGCACACTCGATTTATCCCCCCTCCCCAAACCCTTCCTTACCTCCGAGCAGCCAGCCTCGTCCTCCCCGCCCAAGCAGTCGTTGTCGCCGTCGCATCGCCAGGTCGACGAAATGCACGTTTCATCTTCGCACTTGAACTCTCCCTCTTGACATTCTCGTTTCTGATAAAAAAAGTTTGAGTTTATTTATTGGACGTATGGAGAAAATAGGACAACGTATATGTAAAGGATTGGTGAATTCCACGGTATATGAATTTTGATAATTATTATACATATCATTACTATATAACTTTACTATTCATGCATTTTTTATATGCGGTCTCCCTGATTGTAAATCGCATGTGCGGAGGTGTTCCCTCATCTGTTTCCAATAAAACATATGGTTAGTCACTTTGTTACTGACCCTGCTTGCGTTAGTAATACAATTTTACCTGCTTCCTTTTATCTGTTGTATAGTGTAAAGACAATACGCCACTAGGCTATACACAAACGAGTGTCTCACGGTCCCCTATTTTCTACCTGGCCATGGATTAATGTGTACGACTGTTAATTTGACACGAGGCATATGTTGGGCATCAGTGTTTGAGCTTTTGTGTTAATAAGTTGAGTATATGGTAAATGACTCTTAATCAAATGATTTCTTGGCTGGAAATGTTTCTTGAAACTTCATTACGCAAAGTCTCTGTCTAATTAAAACCAGTACCATTTGTTTTTATATTTCTGGGTATATCTTATCTTTATTATCGTGATTCCTGGTGTTATTACCATATACATTCTAATCTATTCTGAGCTATTAGTTCATTATCATGACTCGTATGGTATTATAGATTCTCGTTGTTACTGCAAGAACGCGAAAACAACAAGGACGATAGCAACAAAGGAGAGAAAAACAAGAACCAGAAACAAAGAAAAACTGAACGCGACGACCAGAACAACAACAACAAAAACATGGATAGAAAGGAAGAAAAAGACAAAAGTGACAAAAACTGCAACAACAATAAATAATATGATAACAGGGAATCAGAAACAAAGACTAGAAAAAAAGGAGCCGACATGAAAGACATGAAAACCAACCATGAGCAAGACAAGAAAAAATGATTAATTACGAACTCGAATCAAAGGGGGAAAAAATGACATGAAAATTGAAAAAAAAGAAAAGAAAAAAAACAATGATAAGAATAAAAGGAAAATCAAGTGAATTTATGAATAGATAATTAGAAAAAACAACAACATATAAACGCAACGCAAGAACAATAGACACGAAAATGACGAATCATAAAAACAAACAAACAAGGAGACGAGCGATGCAAAGAACTCACTTCCGGGCAGTTGTCCTCGTCGCTTCCGTCCGGGCAGTCGCTGTCCCCGTCGCAAACGAAAGTCTCGGGAACGCAGCTGTCGTTCGAACGACATGAGAACTCGCTCTTGTCACAGGAGGCTTGCTGCGGGTGAAAGGAGGGGGGGGGGGGGGGGGGGGGGGGGGGGGGGTGTTAAGAGGCTGTTGCGGAGAGAGAGAGAGAGAGAGAGAGAGGTATGTATGCATGTGTGTGTGGATGGGCGCCTGGATGTATGGGAGAATGTTTAGATAAGCGAATGAATAGAGGGATGGATGAGAGGATGGATGGGTGGCTGGGTGGATAGATTGATGGATGGATGGATGGATGGATGGATGGATGGATGGATGGATGGATTGAAGTAATGAAGGGTATATATGTATATATATATATATATATATATATACGTATATATATATATATATATATATATATATATATATGTGTGTGTGTGTGTGTGCATGTGTATATGAATGCGATTATATTTGTGTGCGTCTATCCATCCTTCTTTATCTCTGAATGTGCGGCCTCGTGTTGAATGCTTGTGCATGTGTGTGCGTGCTTGCGTGTGTGTGTGTGTGTGTGTGTGTGTGTGTGTGTGTGTGTGTGTGTGCGTTCGTGTGTGCATGCACATGTATGTAGTGGGGGTATAATGTGTCATATGTCTCTCCATATCTATTCCATTATTTCTCATCATTATCACATACCTCATCACAACCAGACTCATCACTCCCGTCACCACAGTCTTCCTCCTTGTCACAGCGGAAGAAGTCAGGCACGCACTCAGTTCCCGAAGAACAGCGGAAGTAGTTGCGGAGACAACTAACCTGAAGGAGGGGGGGGGGGGCAGAAGGAGGAGTGCGGTTTGAATGTCGGAGAGAATCAATGAAGCTGGAAGTTGAAAATGGTGCAAGTTATCACGATCTGATTTGTAGAAATACGGCAGGTACATGAGAACTTGGCTGAAGTTATAATATTTGTAATGATACTGATGATGATTATATCAATAATGATAACGATAATGATGATACTAATAATGATAGTGATAATACTAATAACAATGATATTCACAATAGCAATAAATAATGATCATGATAATCGTGATAAAACTCACGTCCAAATAGACTCACTTGCGCAAACCGCATTGTTATAACATTGATAATGATGTTGATACCAATAATAATAGTATTAATAATGATGATAATAATGATGATAATAAGATTAATATTAACAACAACAGCCACAATCACATCAATGATGATAAAATATTAGTAATACCTTATTCTAAAACATAACAAATAGCAATGATAATAATCCCCAATTACTTCTACTAATACTCTTACTACATCAACTAACACGAACATCAATGGTAACCATACTAAAACTAATGTTAATGACAACAAGAAACAATGAATGACAAAAATGAAGGTAAGCAGCTATCCCCTGTGGAATTTCATTTACAAAAATGATGAAACAAAGAGTGATATTAATTTTGATCAGGTTTTCAGATTACAAATGGCCTAAATTTAATCTCCAGTCTGTAGGTTCATTTATAACAATTACCTATAATTACTGTTCCTAATGCCATGTTAATTAGCTATTTTTCTCTTTTGCATCTATTATGATAACTATGATAACAAGGTTTACTTATTGCTATATTCTCTTCACAGTTTCTACCTTCACTGTTCCTATTGGTGTGTAATTAAACTATTGTTACTGCAGGAACAACTAATGCTTACCAATGGTACGAACAAGTGGTTCTAATTCATCATCTACAGTAGACTCAATCAACCACAATGAGTTCTAAATCGTTATAATTTTATTCACTCTATTGCCACTGTTAATGGCAAATGAAGACAATTAAATAATCACAGACAAAACACCAACACGCAATTGTAATCAATGTCATTTAACGTAGAATTACTTAGCCTTATTAATCACACGTTCAGTCCTATTCACTATCATTATTATTCATTCTCTAGTACCTTTCCACAGCCTTCTTCGTCACTGCTGTCCTTACAGTCATCTTCATCATCACATCGCCAGGTTGCAGGGATGCAAGTCCCGTCGGACACGCAACGAAACTGGTGTTTTGTGCAACCGCTATCCTGAGAAGAAGAGAGAGGGGGGTAAGTGGATAAGATAGGAAGAGGAGAGGAAAGAGAGTGAGAGTGGTAGAGGTAGAGTAAGAGATAGAGAGAGAAAGAGAATGAGAGAGAGAGCAAGAGAGAGAGCAATAGAGAGAGAGAGAGAGAGAGAGAGAGAGAGAGAGAGAGAGAGAGAGAGAGAGAGAGAGAGAGAGAGGGAGAGAGAGAAAGAGAGAGAGGAATAAGAAGAGCAAGAAATTGAGAAAGGAAGGCGAGAGAGAGGTATATTTTCATCCTCCTTAACGAAAAAAAAAAAAAAAACATAAACAGAATCCATTCCAAAGATACGATCTGATTCTATCCCTAAGCAAGAACAGGATTCAAACTTGAACAGAAATAGAGCAAGATAGAGCGCCCTTACCACATCACAGTCTTCCTCGTCGCTCCGGTCCCCGCAGTCATCAGCCCCGTCACATACGGCTGCTTCTTCGACACACTGGCCGTTGGAACACTCGAACTGGTCGTCTGTGCACCCATGCTGCTATAGGAGAAAGGGTCGGGAAGAGGAGGCTGGTTGACAATAATGGCGCTGTGTGGACATACTGTGTAACTCTTTGACATCAAATTGACAAAGGATAAAAGGTGTGAAGTAGGAAATTAGTTATATGTGTGTGTGTGTGTGTGTGTGTGTGTGTGTGTGAATTTACACACACACACACACTCACATATATATATATTTATTCATATATATATCTATATAAATATATGTATACATATACATACATACATACATACATTATATATATATATATATATATATATATATATATATATATATATATATTGATAGATAGATAGATATAGATATATAAAGAGAGAGAGAGAGAGAGAGAGAGAGAGAGAGAGAGAGAGAGAAAGAGAGATTCAAAATGATGTGTATATATAAATAATGATAAATAAAGAAATGAATTAATAAATAACTAACTATATATATATATATATATATATATATATATATATATATATATATATATATATATGCCTTTTTTTTACTTATTCATATGCTCATAAACACACACACGTATACTTATGACAGCAGCAGTACCTAAGCACAGAAGGACAAAATACATGGCTAAAAAGCGAAAAGCAACCGCCCCTTTTTACCTCCGGACACTTCTCCTCGTCACTGTCGTCACCGCAGTCGTCATCCCCGTCACACACGGGTAGTGGAATGATGCAATGTCTGAGCCTTTGCAATGGAATCCAACCTTAAGTATCCGGGCTTGGAACAAAAAGAGGATGCTTCAAATTATATTGCTTCAAGTGGTCTCTCTCTAAAATAAAACCTATCCTGGAGGCTGGGCAAGCAAATTTATCTCCGTCTGCAATGGGTTAACCATCATCAAGCCTACTATTGAGTATGCTGCATTGATATGGAATCCCCATATAAACAAAAATATAGACAAATTGGAAGGAGTTCAGAGCTGCTACTAGATGGGGGCCAATGCTTAGATATATGAACTAAGAAATTAGATTACATGAAATAGAACATACTGCTTTAGAGGGAAAAAGGGGAAAAAAAAGGTTGACAGTGAACATAGAGGAGGATGATTTTTATAATTTTTAATGTTAGAAGAATGAGAGGTTTCGGTAAAAAGTTCAAAGTTAAAGAAAATGGCAATAAGGATGGAAGAA
>BOPN01003245.1:143813-151313 GCA_017312705.2 Penaeus japonicus | reverse complement strand
ATAACTTCACGAACAAAATACATATTCCATGTCTATTATTAGATATATCTATACACAGTACTATAATACTATTGGAAACTACCAACAATCATCTATTACACAGAAGCGCTATATTTCATCAGAGAACAAAAGGACAAAGAAAAAGCTCAACAGATTTCTATTTTTTCACTAGTTCCTTATGACGCGACATGAGAGACATAAATTTAACGTTAAAAAAAGTGACTGTGTTTCTTCTTTTTTTCCTTGCTAGGAAGTGACGTAATGTTATCACACACAGATGTCCCCAAACATCTGTGAGTGTGTGTTATGGACTCACAGAAATATAAGTCGATGTAGTTTCTTGTTATCCACTTCAAATGTGTTACTATTTTTTTTTTTTCCTTCGTGGGTATAATGTTCAAATATCTGGTGAATTTTGTTATCAATTATGTATAAGTCTTTAGGCACAGAAGAGATAAGTCAACTAAGAAAAAAAAGCAACAGCAAGAGACATTTTAAATAAAGAAGAAAAAGAACAAAGAAAATGTAATAATCAGTAGTAAAATTTCCTCTCTAAAGACTGTGTTATTTAGTTATTTACTTTATCTCTTTATTTAGATATATTTATAGGTGTAAAACGCATCATTTCGAATCACATTATGTTATCTTATTAATGTTCTTTTTAACAGATAAGAAGAGGAAACCCACTGACTTATAAAAACAAATCGGGCATCGACTTTGTAAGTGTATGTCTGTTTATGTGGTTGTTTGACACTCATCGTCTAAGCAACAAGAAAAAGACAACAAAGAGAGAGTGAAAAAAAGGACTCAGGTAATGGTACAAACAACCACCAGCATTTTTGTTCCAGTACTTACTGAACTGCTCCCGTATCCTTCGCCCTGAAGAGTAAAGATGTGTGAGGGAGAATGGGACATTTTTCGATAGATTTAAAGAGGTAGGAGAGAGAGAAATAATAATTTGATTATGTGTTTAAATGATTAGTCACATGGTTATTTCCCTCTTAGATGTGACTGATCGATTTAAACACAGTTGCTGCTCATGGCGAGAAAAATAATACTCAAAAATATTTTTCTTCTTCTTATGATAAAAAATATGTAGTAAAATAACAAAGGAAAAATAATAATTCGTTATTGGTCAGTTTTTTGTCAAAATTGAAAGGAATCTTTTCAGATAGATTAAAAAGATTGCTTGAACAAGCTATCTTTTTATCTATGAACGTTGCTCCACGTGCACATTTGCACATGTGCCAGTATGTAAATACGTTTTACGCATATTTACATTACTGCGTTATTATTGTATTTATAGTTCAATATTACGATCACATTTGGCAATTCTTTTAAACTGATATTTTATTGTATTCCTTTTAAATTTCTAACAAACTTTCACGAAAGAAATGATAAATAAGGTAAAGAAACAAAAAATAAAAACTTTCTCCAAGTCAAGTGTCTGCAACTTACCCTAAGACTCAAGGCCCTGGCATTGGGCTTCTCCTCCTTGGGCGTTTCCTTAATATCTAAGAGTTTGGACGAGAGCTTGAGTCTGGACGGAGGCTTCGGAGGCTTGCCGTTGGCCGTCGCGGTGTCGCTCTTGTCCTCCGTCGAGTACTTACTTGTCGTCTTCGCCTCCGTTATGGGAGATAAGAAGGACTTCGGAGTCTTGCTTTCGCTCGAGTAGCTAGAGTAACTCGAATAGCTCTTCGTCTCCTTCTCCTCCTTGATGGACGGGGTAGCCTCCTCCTCGCTCCGTCTCGCCGAAGAGGACGTGGACGCCGTGCCTTGCAAGGAGGACGTCCGCCCCAGAGGAGGCCGGGCTGGGGACTTGGTGCGCATGGCCAGGTACGAGGAGAAGGAATAGGTGGAGTCGTTATTCGTGGATAAGTCATTGGAGCTGTCCCTGAGGTCGCTATCCAGGCCTTGCGATAACGATTTGGTGCTGCCATAGAGCCGGTGGAGGTCTGGAAGGGGCAGCGTGGTCGAAAGGACAAGAATAAGCATTTGTTTACGATAGATTCAAAAGATGTACCGACAGGCTTACCTTCCCAGGAGGAAATATATATTGTTTAAATAGCATAGCATCTGGGCCGCTATTTATAAAGATTCTCAGGAATATTCCTAGTTTTTATTTAATGTGTGGAAAAACTCAGACGGCTTATCGTAGACGAATAAAAATCTAAGGAAGTATTCCAAATCGGAGAAAATTATTACAACTAATGGCACCAGTCAAACAATTGATTAGAAAATGATTGCGTTTCAAGAATGAGTTGTGCTTTCGTTATTCAATCGTAATTTTCATTCACACCAAGTCATCAATTATATGACGAATAAAGAAGATCTGATGGTAACAAATTCGAAATAAAATAGAGATAAATCATGAGGTTACGAATCTGGCACTACTTGGCATTTGCTAATGTTTAACAGCTGCCAAAAGTTGCCGGATTTCTAATTGGAAATGACGTTCTGATCATATACTTATGCAGTAAACCACTGAATAAATAAAGGAAAATATTATTATGCAGTAAATCACTGAATAAATAAAGAAAAATACTATAAGATGGTGCTTTTGTTCAACAAAGTGATGCTTTGACAAGAATTAATTAGAGAACCACTTGAGTAAATTTTAATTTTGTCCAAATAATTTTGTATAGGCCTATAATTCTACATGAACGTTATGCACGTTGTTTATGTGTCAGATCAAAATATACAGTAAATGGAATAGGGGGGGTGGGGGTATTATTAAATACGTAAATGGGCGATCTAAATATATACAAAAGGATTGATAATCCTCCCTTTATGCTGTCACGTCACCACCATGAATCCTACCGTTTTCAATTAACTTATTCAAACAATTATAAACACGGTCATCGAAATAACCAACCTTCTCTTGAAGACCGAATTTGTTCCTTGGCATCGTCTACGGCCTTCCGCAGGTCCTGGGCTGACCATGATACCGGCCTAGACTTATCCCAGGAATTTAACCTAAGGGGACAAACGGGGGATCAGTACACAGGAAGAAGGAACGCGGCTTTGTTAAACATATGTAGAAGAAAAAAACAAAACAAGGTATAATGCACCTTACATCTAGGACATTAGAAGAATATAAAAAGTTATCATTCTAAACGTTTCTATCGTTAATCACACTAGATATCTAGAATGTGAGTGTCGAAGGACGACTCACTCTAGCTAGTACTCTCGACCTAGACAGTAGCATATCGAAGCCACATGTGATTTTTTTTTTTTTTTTTTAATAGATAGTACACGTAAGTTAGTTAGAAGAACGTTCAAAGACACAGCTTATTGCGCTCTAGCCTAAACACCCATCTCACTTGGACGCAGCCCTCTGGTCTCTGTCGTATTCCTCGTTGGCCTTGGCGATAATATCCGGTGTTAGGTCGGAGCGTGTCCTTCTGTAACCCTCGACCTCATCCTTGACTCTGGAGGATGACACAAGGGAATCCCTGGAGCCGTAGCCACTCGAATCCTTGCCATCATCTTGTCTACGGGAAAAGCTACTGTTTGTTCCGTGTTGCAGCAGCGGGAGAGGAAACACGGGGTTAGAGGAGACCACGTCAGTTGCAATGGGCGGCAAAGGCGTGCAGGCTGGCGTCTGTCCGGCGGCGGGTTCGCTTTGCTTTTTTATTCTTTCTTTCTTTCACTTTTTCTCTCGTTTTTTACGTTTTCTTTTATTAATTTTTTAGGGGGGCGTTTCAGTTGATGGAAATATTGGTTATATTGATTTTTGACAATTGCAATAGTTTTCTTTCAAGTTGACGGAGGGTTATTTTATAGACATAATCTGTGTTCGGTTCTTTTGTCATGACGATGCCATAAGAACTGGATGCATCAGCTGATTATGTACCTCATGTCTTATGGAAATTTCCTTTTACATATATAACCAATAGAATCATCAACTGCAGATATAACATGTTATAAAAGTAACGATAATAATATAAACAAAACGTAAACAAAACTAAAATTAATTTTAGCAGAAATAACAAAAGATTCATAAAATCATAATATACAAGATATTAAAATTAAGAACCGATAGATAAGGAAAACAAGATAAAATCATAAGGTTAGTTTCAAGAAAACAAAACCTAAATCACTGTATTCTCACTATCAGCAAAATAATGACGTCACAATCTGCGTTCTTGGATACGTGCCTCGTTGCAGATGCCTGTACGAACACTCACAGATTTGGCCACTCACGGTTAATAATGTTGCCCTATGAAATGAAATCATGCACATGAAATGAAACTAAGTGAGGAAAGAAACATAAGAAAAATGATAATTAACAAATAAAAAAGGAAAATAGATAATCAGTTACGTTAATCAAATACGAACATAAATAGGAAGAGAAACACACAAAGAAATAAAAAAGTGAAAAATAAAATAAAATAAAAAATAATTTCATAGGGACGATCAGGGAGAAACACACACAATCAAACGATAAGAAATGATTTTCGAGATTTTTCGATTGCCAGCGGACCTGCATGTCGTGGTAATAGCAATGCGCAAAAAAGCAATAGCAGCTGGTGAGATTGGTAATGGCATTTCATTTGTTTTTATTTTGTTTTGGGCTTTTTCTTTTTTGGGGTTAATACATTTTATACCTTTTTAGCCATTTATAGACATCTCATTTTTCCATAATGAGATATGCGACGTATGGTTATAGGTGTTTTGTTTAGATAATTAGTTTGTTTGTTTTTTCGTTATATTTAGAAGAAACATCAGCTTTGCGGACGAGTTGGACATAGGGTGCTAATAAGCTATACTAAAAGACCGGATGAACACTTAGCAACGAGAGAATAGCAACACGGAATGAGGCAATTGATAAAAGAAGAGACGTAATGTTGCAAATAAGATTTTTTTCATAATATTTATACGCAAATATATGTCTTTTTTCTCTCTTATTATTGTTTTGGGCAATAGTATGACTGGAATATTGTAAAGAAAAACGGATTTGTATTAATACCTGAACACGCTTATAGGCCTACATATAAATGATGTACAAATCTAACGTTTTTATATAAATACAATCATCTAATCAAAAGAAATGATCCTTTAACCATCGAAATGCAAAGTCAACGAGGCTGTAAATCACCTCCAGAAACGAACTTTAACTGCCTCCCCTGTGTTGCAAATCTGCCGTTGCTTGCGTTGTCTGCCGGCTGTGCAAGCTCAACTATATTTCTATTTCCACTACCTGTCGCGTGGCACACAACACCTGGACCTACTGTGTTCTGGTAGCCACACGCAAAGCACAGTCTTAAAAAACAACTGTCTTTCAAACTGGGATAAGAAAAGGCCTGATAGAGGAAGAAAATTACTCAAAACATGTTCATGTCACGTTGGATATTCCTTTAAGACTTGAAAAAGGAAAAAAAAAAGAAAAAAGATCTTCATGATAAAAGAGAATACAAAATTGGGTTTTATTTACATTTTGGTGGAGTCCTAATTTCAACCAATATGTAATTCGTTGATATAGGGAAAGGGTTTTGCACATTCTGATTAGGCAAAGGGAGGTAGATAATATAACCCAAGAGTGAACTCTGACGCAATCCAGTCCAATCGAAAGTTTTAGTGTTTGAACTTAAAAGACTCAGAACTTGAAACCACTCCACACCTTACGCCATCTCCAACAAGAGAGAATTTTGCAGAACCGACACCTCTGATGGTCTGCAAAGCTGTAATGGTTCGTGGTTCGTTCCTAGTCCCTCCCTATCCCCCCCCCCCCCTCCTTCCTCCTACCTTTAATGATTCAGGGTCCATGATTCGGTCTTAGTCCTTCCCCCTCCCTCTTGGTTCGCTCTTGGTCCCTCCCCCCAATCCTTCCACCTGTAATGGTACATGGTTCTTGGTTCCCTTTCCCTTCCCCTTTCACCTCGCAACTAGAACCTTAATAAGACCTGACCACTTCCCCCAGCGACTACACTTACTTGGTTCCACTGTCGTAGTTGCTTAGCGAGTTGAGGGAGGTGGTGGAGCCCGAGGCCTCTTTGACTGCCTTGTGGTCATTGTAATCTCTGAAACATAAGAAATACAAATTAAAAAAGGCTTGAATTAAGGGATACATAAAGATAGCAAGAAAATATTTCCTAAACATCTGAAGAAAATATCGTCTTAAATATATTCAATTTCGTTACATTCTGACATAGCGATGCAGTATTTAAAGAGAGAAATCATGAGAGGTAATAACAATAAAAAACGAAAAAAAAAAAAAAAAAGACAGAGGTTAAAAGAACGAGGATTCAAAAGGATTAAGGGAACTGACAGGAATTTTTCCCAGTGCATGAATATAGATAATGATGATGAATGCAATACCAATATTCAAATAAGGACAATAATTTGGACAATACTGGCGTAATTCTATGAAGGTAAATCTGCATATGCATATACACTCTTGTATGTGTGGTGTGTGCTGTCATATACATTGATACAGATAGATATAGAGATAAATCAAATACATACATACATGCTGTGAATACATCCACCCACACACACGCACACATATAGATATGTGGATAGACAGAATATAGAAATACACAATCAGAAACCATATTCACATGTACATCCATATGTACCCTACATTCTCAAGGTCAGAAATCTCTAGTGAAATTTCCAGACTGGACAAAATCAAGCCGGTTTTGGCCACAATGTTCAACTGACACGTGTCATAGCAAGACCCCGAGTGAGAAACGCATCAGGATATATTTTAGCTTAGTAACACAGTCAAAATAGCCAACACCATAACACATGTCAGCCAAACATGACACTTTGCTCCCTTCTCTCTACCCTTGACTATATATAGAGTAATGGAGGTGAGTAATGTGTGTGGTATATGGTCAGCTGACTGACTACCTTCTGAAGGCGTCCCGGACTTGCTTTAAGTAGCATCCTAAGAATCCCAGGAATAGGGTTGCTGGTAAGGATATGATATCAGCTGTAATGTTATAGGGAAAGATGTGTGTGTGTGTGTGTGTCTATGGTTGTGTCCGTGTGTGCATGTTTGTGTTCATAAATAAATGCCTATGAATATTATCATGTTACTGCAAGATTTTGAAACTATGTACGATCTGTTTTTAAATTCTGTTTTCATCTTCTCGGATTTTTGTTGTCTTGAGTAACCATGGTTACCAGTATCTTGTACAGGGATGTGTACGTAAAACATATATTATGAATTAGTATCTATAAATGTATTTTTACGAATATATATAGAAATTTCCAACATTTCATCTCTCGTCGAACGCATTACTGAAAAAAATTATTATAAATTGAAATCGAATGAATGTGTACTTATCATTAACAAGGATGCATATTACAGCGCTTCGTTTAACACATTCATTATCCGGCCCCCAAGATGAATAGGGAATTTCCATAATGATGACTGATCATTTCTTAAACCGCACAAAA
The DNA here is from genome assembly GCA_017312705.2 of Penaeus japonicus. Classification (NCBI taxonomy): domain Eukaryota; kingdom Metazoa; phylum Arthropoda; class Malacostraca; order Decapoda; family Penaeidae; genus Penaeus; species Penaeus japonicus. Next base: position 143,903 of record BOPN01003245.1, on the reverse strand, counting down.
GGAATCCACACCTTCTGAGACGTCTCCAAGGATATTTTTTATAAGCATATAATCTTGAACCAAAGAGAGGAAGAGGGAGAGGGAGGGAGG
>BOPN01003245.1:128813-131313 GCA_017312705.2 Penaeus japonicus | reverse complement strand
ATAGTTATAGCATATGCAACTGATACTGATGATTACTATTGACATATTATCATAATGGTGATTATAATAAGAATAGACAAAGATGATGATCGTGACAATAATAAGAGCGATAACGATAATAGAATGATGATTATGATGATGATAGTAATAATGCTAATAATAAAAGCGATAATGAGGGCTATAATTAAGTAAAGGATGATTCTAGTAATCATCATCCTCATAAGGATAAGGATTATAATAAAAAGGATGATAACAATAACAACCAAACAACAAAAACAATAACATAAACAGTACTGATCACATTTATCATCGTCATCACCCTCATCATCATCATCATCGCCATCCTCCTCATCCTTATCCTCCTCCTCATCTCATCATCTTCCCCTCCTCATCCTTATCATCTTCATCCTCTCCCTTCCCCCTCCCCCCTACCCCTCCACCTCCCTCCTACCCCCTCCCCCTCCACTTCCTCATCATCATCATCATGATAATCACAATCACCATCATAATCACCACCACAGTCATCTCTACTCCACCAAGATCACGAGCAAGATAATCCCGGCGTGTGTCCCTGATGCTGTCTCTGCCGGAGATAAACAAGGACCTCGACTGAAGCTGTGCCGGGCGGGCCCTCGGCCAAGAATGCTTTCCTGGGGTGACTGATGTCTTTCGTTCTTCACTCGGCCTAGGAGAACGTACACAAGTTCTCGTTCACTTTTTATTTTCTTTTGTTTTATCTTTTGTAAAAATGTTTAGATTTTTTTTTCCCCCGTAGTTTTTTTTTTTTCTTATATTTTTCGTACTTTTTATTATCGTTTTTGCTTTTTTTTTTTTTTCTTCTTTTTGTTAGATATCTGGGTGTTTTTTTTTTTTTTTTTTTTTCTTTGTTGTTTCTATGGGATGTCTTTGTTCACTTTATCTTTATTTATTTATGTGTGTGTTGTTGGCATTGTAGGCGCTATGTTTTGTTTGTTTGTTTGGGAGATTCATGTTGTTTCCTTGCATTGGTGTACTACTGTGTACTTCTTTTACTGTGTACTTCTCTCTTCCTCTTTCTTTCTTTTCCTTCCCTTTCTCTCCTTTTCTCTCAGTCACTCTTTCTTTCTCTCACTATCTCTCTCTCTCTCTCTCTCTCTCTCTCTCTCTCTCTCTCTCTCTCTCTCTCTCTCTCTCTCTCTCTCTCTCTCTCTCTCTTTCTCTCTATCTATCTATCTATCTATCTATCTATCCATCTATCTATCTATCTCTATCTATCGATCTAGCTAGTTATCTCACACACACTCACTCTTTCTCGTCCTCTCTCCTTCACTCATCTGTCTCAATATCCTTGTTATCACTATCAACATTATAATAATCTTTTGAGATATATTTACTTAGGTCAGAGGATAAGATTGAGATCCAATGAGATATGATATCGAATCAGTGCTAATGTTTCGCAATGAATTGAGCTGATCTTACTTCCGAATGTGATTAATCAATGCGTGATATCATTTTGTAATCCAGCTTATTTCCACGTTACGAAAAGGAATTAGATCAGTTGGTTTGACTGATCACTCGCTTGCCTTGATGTTACACTGATCAATTTAGAAATTCATCACGAGCGGCCAGTGAAAGGACGGTGAGAATAACAATTTCCTCTTTTATGATAAATAATCAAATGCACAGATATCTTACAAAAGTAATGCAATGCAGATGACAAGAATAAAATTATCTTGACCTCATCGTTTTGATAATAATAAATAAAACAAAGTGAATATCACATTTCCCCCAAAATAATTCAATATCGTTTACCATTATGTTGATATGCTTAACATTATATTGATATCATATGTTGATATTTTATGTTGATATTATATGTTGATATTATATGTTGATATTATATGTTGATATTATATGTTGATATTCTTATGTTCCGCTTCTAGAAGAGGATACACATCTTATCCAAAGAAATTGGATTTTGAGAGTGGATCAAATCCTGTTGGTGTGTCCTGAATATATAACGTAAGTCTTGTACTCTTGGTTGGCTTCATCCCTTATTGCACGACAAAGCCATCCAGTTGCAAGATTCAACGTTTATATACTTTCCGTTATCATAACTGTTTATTGACATGTCTTTTTTATACGGGGGGGGGGGGAGGTAAAACATTTTTTTCTTTACAACTGTGGTTTGTTGAAAGACATGATGTCGAGATTAAGTTCAAAGATGAGTAAAATTCATCTTTTCTTCTTCCTCGTCCCCTAATCCTAATCTCCTAATCCTCCCTCCTCCTCCTCTTCTTGCTTCTCCTCTTCCTCTTTTACCTACTCCTCCTCCTCTTCCCTTTTCTTCTTTTCCTTTCCCTCTTTCTCCAAGTCCCTCACTCTCTCTACCTCTAACTCCTGCTCCCTTCCCTCCTCTCTTCCTCACCCTATTCCTCCTCTCCATTTCTTCTTCCTCTCCCTTTCCCTCCGTCTCTTCCTCCCATTCCCACCCCTCTTCTTTTTCTCCCCTCCCCCTCTC
>BOPN01003245.1:96313-98813 GCA_017312705.2 Penaeus japonicus | reverse complement strand
CCTCAACATCATCATTAATAACATTTGGTCGTCGTTTTTTTTATTCTTTGTTATTGTTATTATCATTATTATCATTACTGTTACTTGTAACATTATTATTATCATTATCATCATATTCATCATCATTACCATCGCCCTATTCATTGCTGTTATTGTTATCATTATTGTTATTATTACTATTATCATTATCAATATTATCATTACCATAGTTATCATTATTATCATCATCATTGTTATCGATATTATTATTTTTAATATGCCTACTATCATTATCATTATCATCCGCATCATTATCATTTCTGTTGTTGCTTCCCTTGCTGCTATTATAATTATTCTCACAATGACGATAAAGATAAAATCTTTTCATCTTTCTTTTTCGAAACTGCGGCTCCTTTGCGACGATGGGGGGGAGGGGGGAGCGACTTTCGCACAGCACTGTATACACTGTACATACTGCATATATCGTGCTATTTGTCAGACATAGTACTCACAGTTACGGAGATGTAAAGCGTTCATTTGAGCCATGATGCCGGCATAATATGACCGTAAACTGACAGGACGGTCGTAACTTCAGAGACGTATATGCAGTTTATGTGTTTGTGTATATGGATGATCATGTGTGTCTGAAGCTTGATATCTAAAAAATTACTCTAACTGTCATTTAAGATAATGAGAGAATCGGGTAAGATCTGTTTGAAGGTGAATAAAGATTACATTTACACACACACACACGCTCGCGCACGCATACACACACACACACACACAAACAAACACAAACAAACACACATACAGACCAATGTGATTATATATCGTATTCTTAATGTTTAGATATATCATTACCTGTCAACAAACCGAAAAAATATTTGAAACAATTTTGGCGAAACAGTAACAAAGTTGTTACACGCATTTATTGATGTTTTATATCATTGTTGCAAGTGAAATATCGCGTCATAATCTCATCTCTATTTGTTATTGACAATTCTAGTTATTTCAGTGGAGAATAATCACGGTCCCTCATTACCAAACTATAGTTTAATCACTTGAAGAAATAAAGATAATTAACGTTTTTGTGGCAGTGCTTTGTGTGTGTGTGTGTGTGTGTGTGTGTGTGTGTGTGCGTGTGAAGACTTGTCCATCTACTACTTTCCTGTGCAGTATCATTTCAAGAATGCCAATACATCTCTCCAGTGTGTGTTTGACTTATGCACCCCAGTACACTTATTGTCTCAACAGCTTGAAAGATCTAATTTATTTTCCTAATTTTAAGAAACAATTCGTTCTAGTTATCTGTAGCAAGAACCGCAATCAAAAGCAAAGAGCGATGGCACAAATGTGTGTACGTGTGTGTGTGTGCATATATACATACATACATACATATATATATATATATATATATATATATATATATATATATATATATATATATATATTTATATATATATATATATATATATATATATATATATATATATATATTTGTGTGTGTGTGTGAGTGTGTGTGCTGAAATTTATATAGAAAGTGTATCTGTTTGGGAAGCATATATCTATTCATCTGTCTTTTTTTCAACCCAAGAGTTACAGTATGTTGCGAAAATAGCAAGACACTAATACCTAAAGTGAGGAGGAGGAATCTCTCTGACGTCACAGGGCCGCCGGAAGTGAGCCCAAATCACAAGTAGTCACCCCCCGCCTCACTACCCTCCCCTCTACCCATGCCCCTCTCGTTCGTGTCAAACCCTTCCCCTTCTCCCTCTCCCCTCTCTCCCACACCCTTCTTTCCTTTCTTTCCTCTCCCCCCTCTCAACTTCCCTCGTCCCCCTCCCCTTCTCACCTCTCCCACTCCCTCCTCTCCTTCTCACCTCTCCCTCTCACCTCTCCCTCTCCTCACCTCCCTCTCTCTCCTCTCCCACTCCCTCCTGTCCCTCTAACTCCTCTCCTTCTCACCTCTCCCTCTCACCTCTCCCTCTCTCCCTCTCTCACCTCTCCCACTCCCTCCTGTCCCTCTAACTCCTCTCCTTCTCACCTCTCCCTCTTCTCCCTCTCTCACCTCTCCCACTCCCTCGTATCCCTCTAACTCCTCTCCTTCTCACCTTTCCCTCTTTTCCCTCTCTCACCTCTCCCACTCCCTCCTGTCCCTCTAACTCCTCTCCTTCTCACCTCTCCCTCTCTCCCCTCTCCCACACCCTTCTCTCCCTCTTCCCTCTCTCTCCATCTCCCCCTCTCCCTTCCTTCTTTGCAGAGATAAGCTCATTGCAAAATCATCTGTGAACGAGAAGAGAAAAAGACAAGTGAGTCTGAAGGGCCTCACTCGTCACATGTTTCACTTCCCTCCGTAGTCTACCTTGTTGGCCGCGTCACAGATGGTTCTGTGGGGGAGGGGTAGAGGGGGGAGAGGTGGGGGGTGGAGGGGGGAGAGGTGGAGAGGGAAGGGGGGAAGAGTTGTCATTTCCGTTTTGTTTGTTTGGTTGTTCGTTTATTTTCCACGGGTAACTGTAGCATT
>BOPN01003245.1:86313-88813 GCA_017312705.2 Penaeus japonicus | reverse complement strand
ATGGCAAAGCAGGAGAAATAATCAATCACTGTAAGTAAGATCCACGAGACTGAGATTACGATGGTGGATGAGAATAAAAATGATAAAGCAGCGAATCAACTAGTTTATTTAGTTACCCCTAATTTCTTCGTTTTCTTTGATACCTCATTGTCACTGAAAGTTCTTTGGTAGACTATTACAAAAGACAATTAATAGATTTTGTTTTTGTAGTGACAATATCTTTGGGATGAGTATGATAATCCACTTGGTATTTCCTCGCATTTTAAGTAGCTTGTATGAGAAAAAAAGAAAAACACTTTTACTTTTAATGGAAGTGTGACTCGGCAGAAAATTCTCAATATTCAATTAATTTTAATGTAATCATATATGTCTATAATGAGAATTATATATGAATAATGGTAAACCATCGGATGTAACGTGAGTCCAGAATTAAGAAAAAAATAAAAAGCGACATTTTGTTTGAATTATTTTGTTTTGCAGGTTTTCAGAGAGTGACGTAATTAAGTGTCTATCACCTAAAGAAATACAACTGATTAGGTGAGCACTATACCAATCCATCTAATTTTTCTACCCCCCCCCTCCCTTTCCCTATTTTCAGATTTTGTATATTTTCTATTTTCCCTCTCTCATACCTCGCACTATTTTTCTCTGGTTCTCCCCCTTCCTCAGTTTTTCATCATACACCCCTCCTTCCGAAATTATGTCTGTTACGGGAATGCTAGCTGTTTTTTTTTTTTTTTTTTTTTTTTTTTTTTTTTTTTTTTTTTTTTTTTTTTTAAGCACCGTTCTCATGTATGTGAATATTGTCACATATCCAAAAAGATACGAAAATGCTCCACACAAGACAAGAATGTATGTACAAAGTATAAGGTCATAAGGGGAGAGTTGATGCAAGCCTAATTATATAGTAATTTCTGGAAGGTCAGTAACTACAAATGTGTATTTATGTGCATATATTTGTGCCAAAAAAATCATTACAACAATGCATTGCACTAAAAGGATTGCATTTTCCCGAAAATTGTTTTTTATCTGTTGGACATTTAGACAGAACTCGAAACTGGATTTTTTTTCCTTTTTTCTTTAACTGGTACCTCGCATCATCATTATTAGATTTTTTTTTTTCATTATGCATTTTTTATCTTCAGGTAGATATTCTACATAAAACAGTATCGTAAGGCAAGTAATCTACATAAGAACAACATTTAGTCAATATCAAAATTGAGTGAAAATAAAATAACATACATAATTTTACATCTAACTGATGAGAAGATAAGCAGATAACATTATGGAATGATAAGTACTAATTTCTATGACATAATCTTCTAGTAAAACCATGTATTCTGTATGTGTGAGTGTGTGTGCGTGTGTGTGTGTGTGTATGTGTGTGTGTGCGCGTGTGTGTGGGTGTATGTGTGTTTGTGTGTATGTGATTGTGTGTGTGCAAATACAATATATAACCATCAAATCATTGCAAGAGCATCTAATGTAAAGGAAGAGCTCATATAACTATAGGTAATAATTTCCAAATCACTGAGACCGGACTGCTGTAAGAACAAAGAAGGCCCACAGTGTAGAGATATCTTAATTAAAAGATACAAAACAGACATATATATTAATATTGTATTAGTTACTCCAAGAAAACCATTAGTTTGAGCTAAAATCGTAAGGAGTATGATAGGCCGGTAGATTGACGTTTAATGATGATGATAGCAATTATAATGATGATAATGACATGATTATATTAATTATAGTGATGATGATAATGATACGAATGATGATAATGATAATGTTAATAAAATGATAATTATGGTAGTTATGATAGTTATGGTAGTGATAATGATGATGATAAGGATATTGACAATAATTATGATAATAATAACGATAATGATAGAAAAGCTAAATATAGCAATAACAGAAATACAGATGATAATGACAATGATAAGAATAGTAATAATAAAAAGTTATAGTATAGATGATAGTAGTAATAATGATAAGGCAAATTACTATGATGATTATGGTGAATAAGATTGATAATGATCATAATAACAATAATGATAATCATAGCAGTCGTATTGAAACTGACAATCATAAGGATGAGAGTGATGCTAATGAAAATTATAATGATAATGGTAATCAAAATGATAATGATAATCATGAATTTAACAATAACAATGATAATGATAAGAATAATAATAATGACAAATTATAGCAATATGAATAATGTAAATCATAATATGAATTATGATGATAATGATATGAATAATGTTAATTATATGAATAATAGCAATGAATGATAATAACAGCAATAATGACAATATGAATGATAGGATAATAAAAATAATGATAATGATTATGAAATATTATAGCAATGATAGTAGCAATAATGAAAATGATAACTATAACTATAATAAAAATGATGATAATAATACTGCCAATGCTAATACTGATAACAATGATAGTGATAATAATAATGATAATGGTTGTAATGGTAATGATAATT
>BOPN01003245.1:73813-81313 GCA_017312705.2 Penaeus japonicus | reverse complement strand
AGGATCCTTGCTATTAAAGGCGGATTGTGTGATAGGAAGCCAGCCCGATAAGTTGAATTTGATACTCATATTATTATCCTTATTATTATTATTATTATTATTATTATTATTATCATTATCATTATTATTATTATTGGTATGGTCTCTTGTCTTAAGTTTGTCTTTTTTATGTGCTTTTGTTTTCATTTTTTTTTTTTTTTATGTTTTCGATATTGATATTACTTGCATCTACATGTAGTTATCATAATAAGCTGCGGTGGTTGTACTTGTTCTATCAGTTATTATTGCTTTGTCTTTATTGATAGTAGCATAATTATCAGTTGTTATTGTTGTAGTTGGTATCATCAATGATTATCATTATTATCTTTGTTATTGTTACTATGATTAATATCATTATTATCATCATTATCATTATTTTCATGATTATCACATTATTACTATTGTTATCATCATGATTATCATGATTATCATCATAATTATTATCATCATTATTATCATTATGATCATTCATTATCATTATAATCGTCATCATTATCATTATCACTATTGTTATTGTTATCATCATTATCATTATTATTGATATTGTCATCGTCATCGTCATCATCATCGTCATCGTCATCGTCATCGTCATCGTCATCGTCATCGTCATCGTCATCGTCATCGTCATCATCATCACTCCGACCCTCACCCTCATCCTCATCATCACCATCATAATAATAATCATCATCATCATCACCATCATCACCGTTCTCATTATTCATACTTTCGGTATCATAATCATTATCATTATCATCATTATTGTTATTGTCATTATAATTATCATAAGTATTATTAGCCTACTATTTTGTTATCATTATGACTATCATGATCATTATCTATATGTTTTTTTATGAAAATCACAATTACTATTACTATCATTACTATTATTATTGTTGTTTTTATAATTACGATTAATACAACTACCCTTTTCATCGTCATTGATAATGTTGATAGTGTTTGTTATCAACATGTTGCTGGTCACCTTACCTACAACATGGATGGTGACAGAGGTGTTGGCAGTGAGGAAAGTAGGCGGGGCTTCTGTCGTGACCTCACACGTGTACACTCCAGCAGAATTGTGGTCAACATTTACCAACACGAGCTCCTGCGGGCGCCCAGCCTCACCCTAGAATAAAGAGACGGGTCAGGGAGGTCACTGTGTCTGGTTGATAGGTCGTTTGGTTAGCCTATAGTTCGTTCGTGTGATATGAATGTGTGGTAATGTGTGTGTGTGTATATGTATATATATATATATATATATATATATATATATATATATATATATATATATATATATATGTGGGTGTGTGTGTGTGTGTGTGTGTGTATATGTATATATATATATATATATATATATATATATATATATATATATATATATATATATATATATATATATATACATATATACATATATACATATATATATATATATGTATATATATATATATATATGTATATATATACATATATATATATATATATATATACATATATATATATGTATATATATACATATATATATATATATATATATATATATATATATATATATATATAAATATATATATATATATACACACACACACACACACACACACACATATATATATATATATATATATATATATATATATATATATATATATATATATATATATACATATATACATATATATACATATATATATTATATGTAGATATATACATATGCATATGTTTATATCTATACATATATACATATGTGCATATATACATATATACATACATATATATGTATATATATACATATATATATATATATATATATATATATATATATATATATATATATATGCATATATATATATATAAATATATATACACACACACACACACACACACACACACACACACACACACACACATATATATATATATATATATATATATATATATATATATATATATATATATATATATATATATATATATATATATATGTGCATATATATATATATATATATATATATATATATATATATATACATATATATATATATATATATATATATATATATATATATTATATATATACATACATATATACATACATACATGTGTGTGTGTGCTGGTATACAGTAAATATACAGAGAGGGTTATATTCATGTGTGTTTACTGTCATAAAATAGTATGTACATCTTACATGTGAAAGTGTTTGCACATTGCAATTGCCACCCAATATGCTCCCATAGATCATTTATATGGAGAGATACATCACAGCTGATATGACAAAACAGATCAAACGATACGTGGATACGTGGCCATTACGCACAGCCACACAAAGAAATTGAAGTACCATATGCAAATCATGATAGCACAGCATTATGATTACTTATTAATCAAAGGGATGGTTTATTCTACCATTCATAATGCTTACCATTCATTCTATATGAACAGTAGGGATAAGATTTAAATTTTCAACTCCAATAAAGAAACATTTATAAATTGTATGTGAATTCGAGGAAAAATTCACCAGGAATATTCATAACAAAGAACCAAAGGTATACGGAATACACCAATGATAATAATAATAATAATAATAATAATAATAATAATAATAATAAAACACGAAACAGATAAAACCATTAAGAATCTTACCTTTACCTGTGCACCTCATTTAGGGTCATGGGAAACGAGACGCAATATATTTCAGCTTTCAGAAAATTCCGTATTTCCAAAAGGAAGATATTTGGATTCTTATCAGATTGCAGTTGCAGCGTTGATATTGACGTTCAAAGAAATGTCTCGATTTGTACCATTGCCGGTTTTTGGTTTGTGTGTGTATGCGTGTGTGTGTGTTTTTGAATGTGTGTGTGTGTATGTGTGTGTGCGAGAGAGATATGACTTGGCTTTGGTCGTTTCCACATTCTCTTTTTATTTCTGTCTATCTTTCTATTTGGTTATCCGTTTTCCATCCAACTCTCTTTCTTTAACTATCTATCTATCCCCCCTCTCTCTTCCCTCCTCCTTCCGTCCCTCTCCTTTTCCCATTCTCTCTCTCTCTCTCTCTCTCTCTCTCTCTCTCTCTCTCTCTCTCTTCTTCTTCTTCTTCTTCTTCTTCTTCTTCTTCTTCTTCTTCTTCTTTTCCCTCTCATTTTCTCCCTTTTTTATAAATCTCCCTAACTCTTCTTCTCATTTGTCTCCCTCTTTTACTCCCTCCCTTTACTTCTTCCTTTCTCTCTATCCCACTCCCTCCTTTCCTCCCTCCCATTCGTTGTCTCTCTCTCTCTCTCTCTCACTCTCTCTCTCTCTCTCTCTCTCTCTCTCTCTCTCTCTCTCTCTCTCTCTCTCTCTCTCTCTCTCTCTCTCTCTCTCCCTCTCTCTTTCTCTCTCTCTCGCTCTCTCTCTCTCTCTCTCTCTCTCTCTCTCTCTCTCTCTCTCTCTCTCTCTCTCTCTCTCTCTCTCTCTCTCTCTCTCTCTCTCTCTCTCTCTCTCTCTCTCTCTCTCTCTCTATCTTTCTCTCTCTCTCTCTCTCTCTCTCTCTCTCTCTCTCTCTCTCTCTCTCTCTCTCTCTCTCTCTCTCTCTCTTTCCTCTCTCTCTCTCTCTCTCTCTCTCTCTCGCTCTCTCTCTCTCGCTCTCTCTCTCTCGCTCTCTTTCTCCATCTCCCTTTCTCTACTTCTCCAGTCCCCTTCCCTCTCCCTCCCTCCCTCCTTCTCCCTTCATCTCATTGACTCTCTTACTTCCTCCCTCTCCTTCTTTTCTCATGTTCTCCCCCTGCTTCCCTCCCTCTTCATCTCCTTCTCTCTCCCTCTTTCTCCCTCCCTCCATCCCACCTTCTCCCTCTCCATCTCTCTCCTTCTCCCTCCCCATTTCTCTCCTTCTCTCTCCCTTCCTTTCCCTCCCTTCCTCCCTCTTCAGATCGATGAGGTGAGGTTTTGTCGTGGGCGGAGGAAGGACACCGCCCCGCCCAGCCCCGCCCGAGCCATAAATACGGGGAAGGTTGACAGCCGCGATAAGCCACGCCCACTATGTTAGTTTCGGCTGTGGGAGTTCAATCTTTGGAGGTGATTGGCACGGTGCATTGTGTTTAGTGCATGTCTTATTTAATTTATAGTAATTGCTTCATCATTATCATCATCGTCTTCATCATCCGAATCACCAACACTATCACCATCAGTATTAATCATCATCATGATATTCAAAATCAAGATCATCATCATCATCATCACTATTTCCACCACCACCACCACCGTCATCATCATCACCACCATCATCACCATTACCACTACCACCACCGTTATCATCACCATTATCATCATCATCATCGTCATCATCGTCCATCGTCATTATTATAATCATAAATTAAATCTGTTTATAAACTTTCTTCTTGTTTTTCTTTCAATCCCCCTCCTTCCTCTGTTTCTATTCCTCCCCCCCTCCCCCGCTTCCTCTTTCTCCTCCTCCTTCTCTTCCCTCTTTTACCCTACAGGAAATCTTAGAACATCCTGCTGTTATTAGTGGCGGCAGATGTGTTTACTGTTTATATTATTTTTTTTTCTTCTTTGTCTTTCTTTCTTCACGCATTTGTTTTCTCTATTTCGTCTCCATTATTGACTATCTTCTGTCTCTTTATATTTTGTCGTTTTTTTGTTCCGTTTTCTCTGTCAGTAATAAGCCTATACACACACCCACACCCACACACAAACACCTCTCTCCCGCTCCTCACACCCATACACCTCCCTCCCCCCCCCCCTCCCCACTCCCCACACACCCACACACCTCCCTCCCCACCCACACTCCCATACACTTACCCCTCCCCCCTCCCCACACACCTCCCTCCCCTCACACCCATACACCTCCCTCCCTCCCCTCCCCACACACCTCTCCCCCTCTCCACACACCCTCCCCCTCACACCCATACACCTTCCTCCCCTCCCCCTCATACCCATTCACCTCCCTCCCCTCCCCCTCACACCCATACACCCTCCCTCCCCCCCCCCCCCACACCCATACACCTCCCTCCCTTCCCCCTCACACCCATACCCTCCCCCCCCTCCCCCATACACCCATACACCTCCCTCCCCTCCCCCTCACACCCATACACCCCTCCCCCCACACCCACACACATCCTGCACGTAGGACTTCCCTCCCTCCCTGATAAAAGCGTGGCATTCTCACCCTCTATTCCGACCGTAAAATTCCACGGAAAGTGTAATTTGAAAATACTTGGCAGTCTTCGTTGCCGCCTTGGGGGGGGATGGGGGGGGGGGGTTCTCTCTCGGCGCGTTCCGAGACTGGCGTTTATCTCTCGCTTTGTGGGAATGGGAATCCTCTCGATGATTCCAACTCATCGTACTCTCTCGCTCCCCCCCTCCTGTTTTTTTGGAGTGAGAGGGGGGATAGGAGGGAGAGGGAGGATGGATGAGGGAAGGGGGAGATAGAGAGGGGGATGGGATGGCTGGAAGGAGAGAGGGAAAAAGGGGAGAAAGGGGGAGGGTGTACGCGGGAGGGAAGTGGGGGGGGGGGGGAGGTGTAATGGAAGGAGAAAGAGAGAGAGATGCAGTGAGAGGAGAATGGGGAGGTAGATGTAGGGGAAAAAAAGGGGGTGGAAGGGAAGAAGGTGAAAGAGAGGGGAGGGGGAAGTGCGAGTAGAGAGAGAAAAAGAGGGAGGGGATTGGAAGGATGGAAGGGAAAAAAAGAGAGAGAAGGGGGGGAGGGAATAATAAGAGGGGAGAGGATATGTGAGAAAGGGAGAAGAGGAGACGGAGTAGAGACGAAAGGGAAAGTAAAAGGTGCGAGGAGACTAAAAGGTGTGGGAAGGGGACGGTAATGAAAGGGTGGAAGGAAAAAGGGAAAGAGGGAAAGGTGGGAGAAAAGAGAGAGGGAGGAAGGGAGAAAGGGGGGTAAAAGAAAAGTGAGGGGTAAGAAGAGGGGGGTTAAGTGAGAGAGAGAGAGAGAGAAGGTAAGGAGGTGGAAAGGTTGATAGATGAGATAGAGGGAGAACAACAGACGGACAGACAGAAAGACAGGCAGGCAGGCGAACAGACAGGCTGAGAGGGAACCTTGAACTAATCTGCCACCATAGATGCCTTTGTGTGGAAATAAATCCTTCTATTGGTGATTTGCTCCCAACATTCCTTTCCCGCGAACAAGATAACAACAAGGAAGAAGTCGAGACAACAGGAGATTCTTTTTCGCGCACAATTGACTCCAAAGTTTGTTGCAGCCGAAGCCGCTTTGCCGAATCTCGTTAACTTGCGAGCTCAACTGCGCTCAAGACTTTTTCGTCGGAAAGGACTGTTGCAGGATTCGTTGGCGGTTTTATCTGTTGGGTAATGACTGAACTTGATCGGACATAAACGGATATCATTATGACTATACTTGATTGCAAGGGGGTTGCACTGCAATGATGTCGTCTTCCATCTTCCGTTTAGCTGTGGGTTCACAGGTATGTAGAGAGAAATCGTGAATCTGGGAAATAATCTTGCGTTGGATATTGCTCAGAGAATATGATTTCCTGCATCTTTTTTCAGGCTATTCAAAAGTAACAGGTTCATATTGGGTGTTATGAAAACAGCATTTAGCATTTAATGTGCATAGTATGTAATGAGTGCTCGTTCTGTACACGCTACATGTGTGTGTGTTTATATATATGTATGTATGTATATGTATATGTATATGTATATATATATATATATATATATATATATATATATATATATATATATATATTTATGTGTGTGTGTGTGTGTGTGTGTGTGTATGTGTATGTGTGTGTAATACATGCATACATACATATGTATATAAATGTATATATGTATTATATATATATATATGTATATATATACATATATATATATATATATATATATATATATATATATATATGTATATGTATATATATATATATATATAAATATATATATATATATATATATGTATATACATATATATATATATATATATATATATATATATATATATATATATATATATATATATACATGTATATATATATATATATATATATATATATATATATATATATATATATATATATATACATATATATGTATATATATATATATATACATATATACATTTATATACACATGTATGTATGCATGTATTACACACACATACACACACACACACACACATACACATAAATATATATATATATATATATATATATATATATATATATATATATATGTATATATATATATGTATAAACAGAGACACACGCAAGACCTTCTTAAGGAGTGATGACGAATATGATCCAGTTTAACGTCAGGATTAGGACGCTTTTGATTCGGCCCCAAGGGCGTCCCCCTCAAATCTGATCAGAAGCAAATACTTCTCCAAGACCATGCAGCACAGCAGGACAATCCTCACGCTGAACCACCCGAACTTAGGGCGAAAGGGGCGGGACACAGCAAACGTTGTCCATTGGGGCCGCAGCAGCGATTACCTCA
>BOPN01003245.1:43813-48813 GCA_017312705.2 Penaeus japonicus | reverse complement strand
TCCTCCATCCCTCCTTTCCACCCTCCTTCCCTCCCTCCCTCTGTTTCTCCCTCTACCACCCATCAAAACTGTTCTGTCTCTTCTCGTTACTTCAATGGTCTCTCCTTCAGAACAGAATATCGAATTGAAGTCAAGTCATATCGTTGATTAGTGAATTTTACTTAAAGATATTTCCTTTCGGAAAAAAAATACTAATTGAAGCAAAACGTTTCGGAAACCTTAGAATTAAAAACGTTTGCATCCAAGGCGTCGAAACGTTCTAAGAAGCTTAGTAATAGGCTAGTCTGGATATCAGCATGATGTTTTATATAAACTTATGATATGCTCTTTTTGTATTCTAATGGTTATTGATTTATATATATATATATATATATATATATATATATATATATATATATACATATTTATGTATATATGTGTGTGTGTGTGTGTGTGTGTGTATGTGTGTGTGCGTTTGTGAGCGTTTGTGCATGAGTATATCATATTGCAGTTTTATTGAATCCACACAATACCTGATGTGATATATATATATCTGCGCG
Organism: Penaeus japonicus; assembly: GCA_017312705.2. Classification (NCBI taxonomy): domain Eukaryota; kingdom Metazoa; phylum Arthropoda; class Malacostraca; order Decapoda; family Penaeidae; genus Penaeus; species Penaeus japonicus. The sequence continues at coordinate 48,274 of BOPN01003245.1, read as the reverse complement.
TGTGTTTGTGTTTACTACGAGGTTCTCTATGGCAGCATATAAAATTATTTTCGCTGTTATTCGTTGCCATGGTATCAAGATCACAAGCGTGGTAGTTTCTCTTTCATAAACAAAACACCCACTGCATATAAATATCTCACTTTTGTATATGAGAGTTTGACGCCTTTCTGGGATCCTTAAGTTTATCTATTCATCTTCTTCCCTTTATATAAAGATAAAAATAGCGTACTATTAGAATAGCGAAACTGAAAAATCTAATCTTTCCCCTTAGTAGAACATTGCACTCTATGAAACATTTCATTTATATTATTTCCGTCCAAAAATAATAACAGACTTTAAGAGAGTAATAAAACTTACAAACCCAACTGTTACACCAACAACCTCCTTTCAGCACCACGAAAAAATAGTACTTGGGTGACGTAATAACACTTGGATGACGTAATTGTACTTGGATGACGCAATAGCACTTGGATGACGTAATAGGACTTGGATGACGTAATAGCACTTGGATGACGTAATTGCACTTGGATGACGTAATAGCACTTGGATGACGTAATTGTACTTGGATGAGAATCGAATTCGTTGAAGGGCGTTGTAGGGTTTACCACAGTCATTCTGAATTGTATAACATATAATCTTGTTACAACAGACATCTGGGTCGATGGGGAAGGCTCCTGAAACCAATCAGCTCTTTCGATTTTTTTAACCAAAATATATGTATAGCGAAGCAAGTCTGACATTCGGCGAAATCACGGTCTATTGTCATCTGGAATAACTAGTTACGATAAGAATATATCTTGTATTTGCCCGAGCTCTATTGTGCCAGGTCGGATGAGGTGACATTTTGTAAAACAGGGCGGGGGGAGGGGGAGACCCTCCTGAAGGGGTCTCAGGACACAATGCCCCCAAGCTCTTCTAAAGTTACGTAAATGTAAAAAAAAATTTTTACTCCGCAGTTCCAACTAACGGGCCCACATGATTCGTTCTGTATATATTCGAAATACGACGAAAACGAATAGATAAACAATGTCCTATTGGGCACCATCCTAAATTTACGAAAAGAGTTAATGTATCTAAAATGGACTTGTTTGTGTACCTCTTTTCCGAGTTTCAGATAAGCAACACGAAATACATTTAATATCGTGATGTTTGCTTCCACATTCGCCTGTTTAGTTGCAACAGGGTTCTTGCTTTCTGAAATAAGGCGATTGTCAGGGGTGGGGGGGAAGGGGGGGGGGGGGGGGCCAGAGACCGGGAGGACTTGTTGCGTCACCGAGAAGGTAAGGCAATTGTTAGTCTTTCCTTCACTATATTCATCTCTGTCTATTTAGGACGTCCTTATGTTCTCTATCACACTTTCGCTACATCATTTTACAAAAGAAAATAATAGTTCCTCGTAGCCTAATCCCCTTTCACCATTTTCTTTTTTTTTCAAAACCGTAAGGCAAATCCTCTGAAAAGAAAAATCAAGCATAATTTTTTTTTTTTTAACGCCGGAAACACAATGCATGCAAAGAGAGCACCATCCCCCCCCCCCCCAACCAAGGCACCCATCTGTCTTTCACCGTTCACGACCCAAGTGATCGCTCCAGCTTCCGCAGATTATAGAATTTCGATAAGCACTCAGATACCGCGGCCAGAGGAATAGCGAAGTCTGGGCTATTGTCCGTCGTTTTCTTCGAGCGATCCTGTGGAGGAAGAGGAGAGGAGGTAAAGAAGAGTAATTGAATTGGCAATGAGGAAATAGAGGAGGAAAAGAGAGGAGAGGGAGAAGAAGGTGGATGGAAAAGGGAAGAGAGAAGACAAAATATAAGGGAAAAGGAATCCGAGGAAGGGGGAAAGAGTGCGAGGGAAATTAAAGTAAGAGGGATAAGAGGAAAGAAAGAAAACCGTAAGAGGGAGAGGGGGAAGAGAAAAGAGTAAGAGGAAAAGTTGGAAAGGAAGAGGAAATAGGAGAAGCAGAAAATAAGAGGAAAAGAAGGAACAAGAAGACAAGGAAAAAGGATAGGTACAAGACAAATAAGTAAAACAGACAGAATATGAGAAAAGTTAAAGAAACGGAAATATTACAAAAAAAAAAAAAAGTGGAGGTAAAGATAAGATAAATATAATTAAGCAGAAAAAGAAGAAAAGCAACATATTTTGCGGCAGGGTGGAGGGGGTGGGGCATGGAGGGGGCCTTGGAATAAACAGCTGATCGCACAGGTACACAAAGACCCTCAGGACATGACACTGTACTTGACAAGGCAAGAAACGTGATTGAATCTCTGAAATAGGCAACACAACGGAGCTGGCTTTGACAAGGTAAGATTTATCTTCCGAGACATGCTTCTAAAGGAAGTGTTTTTAGATCTTTACACACGCTGGGCCTGTATGTGTGTATGTGTGTGCGTGTGTGTATGTGTGTGTGTGTGTATGTCTGTGTGTTTGTTTGTTCGCTTATGTATGATTAAAAAATAATAATAATAAAAAAAACTAAATCACCCTCAAATAAACATCGATTTATATCTCTCATTTACCCAACTTCTCAGTAAGTAACAGTTGACGTCATTCCAGTAGATCTAAAAGCAAATGACTACTATTCAGTGGCTAGTGACCTCTCTAATTGATGATCAGAATAATTAGCGCCCGTCAATTCCAGCTGAAATATCGGATCAATTAAATCGAAATCAAAGGAAACCTTTTCACCCACAAGCCAATCAATGCCACTTAGTCGCAGCTCTTCATTAGGCACCACTAAGGAGATATACCATGTATTATAAGGGTGTGTATGTATATATATATATATCTATATATATATATATATATATATATATATATATATATATATATATATATATATATATATATATATATATATATATATATATATATATATACATATATATGTCTACACATTCATATGTATTACTATACATGTATGTATATTTATATGTATATATATATGTATTAATATATATGTATGCTTATATATATACATATATACATATATATTTATGTATATATATGTATATATATATGAATATAATTATATATATATGTATATTGTTATGCCATAAGACAATAACGTTTTATTCATTGTATCACACTCCCAATTAACCAGTTTTTTTATTTAATAGTAATGATCTTTGTTTCAGTTACTTGATTCAGACATTAATTCATTCAGCAGCATTTCCAGATCATTTCCTAAAACTTATTACATCATGAACCTATAGAGGAGTGAAGGACTGAAATCATAAGCAAAACGTAATGTTAACAGTAAAATTTATTTAACACAAGATAATCCGAAAGCAATTGATAAACTGTATATATAACTCCTAACATTTAAAATATCACAAATAAAACATATAATAACACGAAAACAATAACACAAATACAGACTTGATTGCACAAAGAAAATACTAAGAACAGGAGAGACCTCAGACACCGCCCTTGCCCTTCGCCAAGCCAGCCTTCACTGCTTTGGCACTCACCTGGCGTATACCTGCATACACCAGCGTTGTTGGAAGTAAGCTTAATGACTGTCAGTGGCTGCGGAGAATTAAAAAATCAACAAAAAGGCGGCTTCTTTATTCAGTATTATAATCAATTTCATTTCTGCCGATACATTACTTTTACATGGTACAGTGTATAGTTATATAATTGATATACATTATTATACGCCACAACACACCAGCTGAACAGGAGAATAGGCAACAAGCCTTCCCCAAATCTCACTAGTACACCACTTTGGGTGAGGATCATTATGACAGTATTCTACGGTTTGCTATATGCATTACGTTATACACGCATGTAATGCGGTATACATAACAATATATATATATATATATATATATATATATATATATATATATATATAAACATGTATGTATATATATATATATATGTATATATATATATTTATTTATATATATGTATGTACATGTATGTGTATATATATTTCATCATAACTTTTCTTTTCTCCCTGCTATAAGTTAACATATAGAGTTAAAAGAAATGTAAAACAAGACATATTAATAATAATCGTATTGCTTTTAATCCAACCTGATAACTGATATGTCTGTACATACACATTTGAACACACACACATACTCATCATCATCATTACCACCATCATAAAAAGGCAAGTTAGAATTTTTTTCCCATACCTTTTGTTGCTCTTCTATTCTTATCTTGTTAAAAGTCCCAGATGCGTTGACTATTTTGATCAACAGAAACCTTCACCATCATTGGGTACTGAGATCATTAGAGAGAGAGAGAGAGGAAGAGAGAGAGAGAGAGAGATATGGAGGCAAGTGAGGAAGTGTGAAAGTAAGAGAGAGGAGGAGAAGGAGAGAGAAGGGGGAGGGGGTAGAGAGGAATCCATAGGCCTATTGTAAACAAAGTAAAGGCCTCAATGACTTTATCTACAAAACAGACAAGATTTCCTTTTGTTATGAAGGTTCTCAGAAAATGGGAAAG
>BOPN01003245.1:33813-36313 GCA_017312705.2 Penaeus japonicus | reverse complement strand
CAATGTTATTGATAACAAACTGTAACCGCTTCATTTCAATGTTACTAATTATGTTATATATATATATATATATATATATATATATATATATATATATTAAACAAAGCTTAAACCGTTATGAAATATTTTTTTTCTTACAATGCCCTGAAAGCTGTCTGCCGTGTTGAAATGAAAACCATTTACCTAAGTTACGGCTGAAGAAAAAACAAAGAAAGAAAACGGACAACCTCCCTGAAAGCGGTTAAAGGCTGTGCGATGAAATTTAGAAACGGAAAATGCAAGAAAAGTAGTGAAAATTATACAGCAGTTGAAGAATATAAATAAATAATTAACATTTGCCAATAAGCAAGTTATTATTAATACAGTGAATTGTTTGTATTTTCTAGGAATAATTCATGATGCAGTCACGTGTTATTAAAGATATTCAAGAGGCAAATTACCCCCCATCCCCCCCCTTCACTCTTTTATTTGTCTTGTTTTTTAAGCAAACCCACCAGACGAAGAAAATGAAACAATATGAAAAACAGAAATAACAAAGAAATCTCATGAAAGGACTGATTTAAATTCATTATATAGTTCAACATTCAATATATAAGTTCGCCATCAAAGGGTCAAAGGGGAGAAGCAAACCCCCATTACCCCTCACCCCCATCCCCATCCCCACCCCATCCCTTTCCCATCCCATCCCAACCCAACCCACCCCCATCCCCACCCCATCCCTATCCCTCTCCTTATCCCCATCCCATCCCAACCCACCCCCATTCCCATCCCCCATCTCCATCCCCCATCCCCACCCCAATCCCCCATCACCCATCTCCATCCCCACCCCCCATCCCCCATCTCCATCCCCATCCCCATCCCCCCCTTCATCCCGCCACCTTCTGGACTACAAATTCTTCCCTTGATCATTTCTGGCAAGCCAGAGCCATGGGCTTACATTGGTTTGGGATAAATTCTTACTCGAACCGATTACTCACCGGGCCAGCAGGTTGCGGGAAACATTCGGTAGCTTTGTCGGCATTAATGTATCAGGCTTCCTTTCTTGTTTTTATGAGATGAATAAAAAAACAATAAACTTATTTACTTGTTAGCCACGATGAAACTGGAAACTCGGTCCAGCACATATTGCCACGTGATTATCTGTTGCACAGTGACTCTTTTTGACCCTAATATTCGACGTCACATTCAAATACGATTTATAATGGCTTGTTTACAAGATTGCCCTTCATGACGCCATCCGCTAATCGCGCCTGCCTTTTGCGTCGTTTTCTAACAGTGTTCGTAGGAGAGGCAATTAGTAATAAAGTTATGTTTCTTAGAACGTTGTGTTCTATTAAATGATAATGTTTAGATATTTCAATTTCGGTGTTAGGCGTCATTTCTGATAATACGCTAAGCTTTTGATTAATAAAAATGTATTGCATTCGGTATGTACATTGTGTGTGTGTGTGTGTGTGTGTGTGTGTGTGTGTGTGTGTGTGTGTGTGTGTGTGTCTGAGTCTCTGCATTTGAAACCCGGGCTTGTATGAACTGATATCGAATGACTTACTTCTAAGCTTGCGTGGCAGCAACGGCCATAGTTTGGGAACGTGCAGAAGCTACTAATTGGCTCGTGTAAATCTATGAGACTTACGAGAAAACCTTAAGGGAGAGAGTATTCTACCTTTAGAGAGAGAGAGAAGGGTACGCTGACAGTGAACGAGTGAGAGAAAGAGAGAGTGAGGGCTTGAGTGAGCGAGGCAGAGACAGAGATAGAGATAGACACAGAAAGACAGACTGAGAGAGACAGAGACAGAGCGACAAATTATCAGGCAAACAGGCATTAGCTAAGAACGAGGGAGAGATTCAGAGTCCGGTCTAAACTAAAGCAGGAAAAAAAGAAAAAGAAAAAATCAAGAGCGACTGAGATAGAGACACACACAGAGATTGAAAGGCGGAATTGACTAGCTCGAGCACGGTCGTTACCCGCACTGAATGTATGCATAAAAAGAATCCTATAGAGTGTAGCGTGACCTGGAGGAGGGAGGGAAGGGGAAGTGGCGCCTCATTTCTACAGGAGGGACGGAAATAGTACCTGTAGAAGAGGGAGAGGAAGGTTACCATGACTCTCTCGTTGATTAAGCGAAGCAAAAGGACGACTGTCTGAAATGAGCAATGTCAGAGGCCGATGCAGAAGATGTGAGTAATCCGTAATTGGAGGGGAGTTACGATAGCTGACGATGGTATTTCATTTGACCTGTGCAGGTTTTGCAATTCGTCCAGGATGGCCACGACAGAAGGTTGAAGTAGATTAGATGTGTGTGTGTGTGTGTGTGTTTCTCTCTCTCTCTCTCTCTCTCTCTCTCTCTCTCTCTCTCTCTCTCTCTCTCTCTCTCTCTCTCTCTCTCTCTCTCTCTCTCACTCTCTGTTTCTCAGTGTCATCCTGTTTTTCTCTCGCCCTTTTGTAGAGAACAAAAAAAGGTGATAAAAGCCTTCCTCGAAACCCGCCACATTACCATAA
>BOPN01003245.1:1313-3813 GCA_017312705.2 Penaeus japonicus | reverse complement strand
TCATTATTATTACTTTTTTTTTTGGGGGGGGGAAACATTTTCTAAAGTCAACAATATGCGTGAGTAACCCCTTTGTGACCTATTCATGTGGCGAGCCAGTCAGGTTACTGAGCCAGCCCGCATACCGAGACGACCACTTCTTTCTGTTTCTATGAAAGAAATCCAGCCAGCAATTCGAGACGGAAATGGTCGCATACTTTTTGGATTTTGACAATGGAATTCTATTTCGACAGCTTTTTTTTATTGAATTCACACGTGTGCAATATAGACATTTTCACCCCGCCTGTCGGGATCTCGGCAGAACTCCAGATAGATCTGCCTACAGAGCCAGCCTACCTCCTCAATGAACACGAAACAAAATTTGTAATGGAATTCGGGATGAACTGAGATCTCACTAACCGAGCCAGCTCACTTACCGAAATAAAATGACCGACCATATATTTTATGAAATTCGCCCCCATCAGCAGGGTAATTTGCATTAATTTAGTTGAGAGGATGGTATGGTGCCAAGTAATAAGCATAAATAACAGGAACATGAGAAAAGAAAATTAAGAATAAAAAGCTTAACCATGGAAAATAAACCGCATATTGATTTATACTAAAAATATCTAACGGAACAGCTACGGTACGACTATTTGGTGCCACAGAGATCATGTTCTGGGAGTTTTTTCTTTAATTTTCTGTTCTATTTTCACTCCAACCTTTGACTGCAGTCTCTAGATTAATTGTATCAGTTAAGTCCTTTTCCATTGCGAGAACAATCAGATCTTCGAGTCTCTCATCAGCCATAGTTGATCGCAGGCATTTCATAATAATTTTCATCTTGCTGAACATTCTCTCGTCTTTTGCAACTCTCACCGGGGATGCATACAACAATTTAAGTGGCTTTGTATACAGACAAGAAAATTGATTTGTTTTTGAACGCAAATTCACGCGTGTCTTTAACTGACTGAAGAGGTGACGGAAGGGATTTCGCAAGGCGGCAGAATCTTTCATGTTCCGCTTCTAGACTTGCAGGATCGACGGCAACCACTGGTGGAAAGATTTCATTGACCTGTACTATATCCACTTTTTGAAAGTTTGAAAGGCGGGTTGAGAATCTTTGCAGGAGAATTAACACAGGCAAGACACTGTTTAATATTGTTTTGATATTGTACAGACACCCCTTCTTTTTTTGCGATGACATGACACAAACATTTTCCTTTTATGGCTATGACAGAATGGTGCAGACCCCTTCATTTTTTCCGACTTTTTTTTTTGGGTATTGAGTGGGGCAGTAGGGGAGCAGGAAGAATTGAACATTAATACACACACACACACACACACACACACACACACACACACACATATATATATATATATATATATATATATATATATATATATATATATATATATATACATATATATATATATATTAATTATCTTTTTTTTTTTTTTTTGCTATGAAAGACAGAGAGACGAAAGAAAACCCCCAGCTTCCAAGTACATAAGCCTGTGATATAATTTCCTTTAATAGTCTCAGCACCCTTATGCTTAACACTCCTAGTGTCCCTTCTCTTTAATACCCTTACCACCCTTTCCCTCGATAGTAATAGCACCCTGACTACCTGTTTCTATGATAGTATTCGCACCTTTAATATACATTTCCTTAATAGTCCAAGTATTTTCATCTTAGTATGCTTTCCCTTGATAGTATTAGTAGCCTAAGTACTATTTTCTTCCATAGGCTAGAACCCTTTGTACAATAGTATTAGTACATTTCAAATCCTTTTCTTCTAATATTTGCATATATATCTCTGTAATGTATTGATATATATGTATTTAATATCCTATATAATAGATATTTCATATAATAGATATCTGCACAATATACAATAGCTCTTTAAATAGAACACATTGCACTAGAGAACCAGTAAAATCATCTGTCAGAGAGATTTCCTTTCGTCGAATTTCTTGGTTTTATTGGTATTATTACCTTCGCCTCGTTATTTGTTGATCAATATTGATCAATTCAATTTGCTTGGTTGGGATAATTATCATCATTTTTGTCGAGTAAAATATGAGTGGGTGTATCGCTTCCATCATGCTGCAGATATGTAGATGGCAGTAGTAACAGATAATCCCATATCTACTGTATACACACCTATAAGCGCGTTGATACTATAAAGCGTATGAAATAGACTAAAAAATATATTTCCACGTCGTGAAAAAAACAGGTAGTTTGAAGCTGTCAGAACATAAGAAAAGCACATCAAGGACTTCCGTCAAAAACGACCGTGTCATATTTCGTGTACGTAATAATCAGACGACATACTTGTCATTAGGAGGAGATCCACTTCGCCTCAGACTTCCGTTTGATGTACTGTTTATGTTACCAAGTCTTATCAAGTTCTTCTTAGGGTTTCTTTCATTATCAAATATGTAATCTCTGTATTATCTACACACGAGTAAAGTGAAAAGGGAAGTGTAGATTTTTTTTTTTTTTTTATTATTTTAT
>BOPN01003244.1:143352-153352 GCA_017312705.2 Penaeus japonicus | reverse complement strand
TTTTTTATTTTTCTTTATTTCTTTATTTTTTTTATGTGAGGAATATCAACATTGGAAAGTGCCAACCAAATATTAGTCTTTTGTCACTAATATCTGTTTATTCAGGGGATATTTAATGTTTGTGACATAGGCTTAAAAGATATAGATATTAATTTCGATTGTCTAGATAGTATTTAAAAATTGTATTCTCTTTAAAACATCCATTTCTCTTTCAATTTTTTTTTTCCTTTTCTAACACCAGTTTTTTCATATTGCAGAATTAGACGGTGATTGGTCTCTAGTCAGTGATGCAACACACCACCTTCCAACAAGAGGTGTTGCTCGCTGTGCTGATGGAGGCAGAGATCTCTCAAGCCCTTGTGCCTGTCATTACCAAGTGAGTAACATAGAGTTCAGTCACTAATTTTCTTAGTCTTTAATTTCATCCACATTTATTATCTGGTTTAGAACAGTCCTGAATATTTTATATTTGAGTCATGTGCACAGTTTGCACAGTTGATGGCAGAAAATATATAGATATATCCATGAAACAAGTTAATTCTGGAAATAGGATGATTACTATAGAGATTTTATATATTTGGAGCTTTTATATATTTAGAGCTTTTATATATTTAGAGCTTTGATATATTTAGAGCTTTTCAGTTCATTTAGTGCAATATTAGTAATATTTATTTGTAACCTAGGTCAAGAGTAAGATAAGTCTGATTGTAACATAGACAAGGTGTGTAAGAGACTGTACAACAACAACAACAACAACAAAACTCATTTCTTATCTGTAATAGTGAGGAAAAAATAAATCTTTATATCAGTGGAACCTTCATTTTATATAAAGCAAGATGAAAAGATAAGACAGGCTACAGTACGAAGAACCACACTCTAGCAAATTTTGTGATTTAGATATTTTGTGAAACACTTCACATACAGCCTCTTGTTGCCAGAATCATCAGTGACATACATACACGAAGAATAAGTTTCTTTGATTTTTTTTGATTTTTTTTTTTTTCAAGTATAGATATATCATATGACTCATATCTTTGGATAGTTCTCATATCATTCCCACCACTGAAGTATTAAACTGACTATTCTTTAAGTGTTTCATGTGTCTGTTTTGGGATTTATACTTTAGGGATTACATGACTTTTGATGTCACTACTTATTATTCCTAGCTCTTGAGGGACCGTCAGTGTTATTTCCTCAGCTACATAAAGATCTCAAACTGGTATCATGCATTGACTGATTAATACCAGAAACATGACCTGTCCAATATTTCAGGTCAATTATTAGGCCTCACCTGTCTCCCCATTCCTTTATTATCATCATCATCATCATCATCATCATCATCATCATCATCATCATCATTATCATTAAGATCATCATGATAATTATAAGATTCTTTTTCTTAACCCTTTCCCGACGGGGCACTCGCTACGAGAAGACCCCTATGCCGGGTGATTGCAATATTGCATTGTAATCGTCACACTGGCATGACGCCCCGGCATCGGGAGTTTGGCTGTGTCACACGAGTGTGACGCACCGTCATCATAGGGTTAATTCAAAGAATAGGGTAGATAGATTAGGTAGGTCAGGTAGACCTAGCAATTGGTTCCTTGGTGACATCTATAGACCCATATATGTGTAAACCAAAAAAATGAAACAAAACCATAGTGGACAGTGCATGTGTATATGCATTCCTGGCGTCAGTAGGTTACTAATGATAGCAATGCTTTTCAGCGTTATTGGCCAGGAAAAGGTAATATATATATATATATATTTATATATATATTTTATTCAAGCAAGCCAAGTTATTGAAACGATTTGTTCTAGGTTATATCAGGTGCATTCAGTCAGCAAGTGAGGATCATAATCAGGAGATAGTTTTTCCACATTTTCTCAGAAAAGACTGTAATTGTAGAATCACTTTGGTTCAGACTTATCTGTGGGAATAGCTCCTTGTCTGAAAAGGAAATATGTACAACTGTTTTTCACACTCTCATCTTTTGCTTCTTTATTTGCACCTGCAGTAGCATTATATTTCACCTTGATCTTTATGGCATTGATATTGATGTTCCTGTCTGTCTGAGGGACAGATGATTTAGATTAATAACAAGCGTGTTGGGCAGTAGTTTTTCAACAGACCATAAGGCTTTGTGATTGACAATGATTTAACCATCAGAATGATATTGACAGTCCTTAACCCATTGACTCCAGGAATGAATATTTTGAAACATTTTAAGACTAATGATATTCTTAGGGTAACATTTTGAGCAGAAGGGACAACTTTTTTGCACTATTTAAATTTAAATTTTATTCTTCTCATAAAACTTTATTTTGTTTTCCCTTTTTTGAGGTGTTTATTTGTGTATGTTGAGGTAAAGTTGAATGTAGATTATCTAAAATCATTTTTTTCAATTTCAGGTATGTATTGCTTGGTATCCCTGTGGCCTGAAATACTGCAAAGGAAGAGACAACTCTGGGAAAGCTGTGTCCTACCGCTGTGGTATCCGGACGTGCCGGAAGTGCCGTAATTTTAGTTATTTTGTACCACAACGTCAGCTCTGCCTGTGGGATGACTAGTGCTGTTACTCATGTATTAGCCATGCCAGAATGATTGGAAATTTATTTATTTGGTTATTGATATACTGCTATTCAAAAATTAGAGTTTGGACACTTGCAACCTTTGTACTTTTGGTGTTGTAAATTTTTAGTGAATTTGGATGCAATATGCTTTTCTTCTCTAAACCCAGGTTTTTAAACTATTGCATGGGTCAAAGTTTTGTAGGAGAAGCAAAAAATTAATTGAAGTTCAGTATTGGTTATGAAATACTCAGAATGCATGATTTTTTTTTACAGGCAAGCATAGACTGATTGCATGACTTGTTGCCATAACTGCCGTGTTTTTTTATATCTATAAATGTAAGAATGTACTCAGTAACATTACCGATGTGTATTATAATCGACAATCTTTTTTGTAGAAATAAGCTTTAACAGATTGATTGACAATGTGCTATGATGATATGTCTTAAGATTTGTTTAAGGAGAAGTGAAAACTTAAATCTTGCTTTTATTATAGTTTATTACAGAATAGAGGAATTTGATTGCCATATATGTGCCATATATATTTCCCCCTAATTGTTCTTAGTTCAATGGGGAAAACAGACAGTTCCTTTCTTTTTATTCTTAGAAAAGATTTTAATATGTGAATTTTTTTATGTATAGATATAAATATTTGGTATAGATTTTTCATTATTATGCTTGAAATGAACTACTTTTTCCTATTTTGATATTTTGACAGATTATTATTTTTTTGTGTGTGTGAATTTTTATACCATGCATAGGGATAATAGGATATAAATATATAGGGATTAAAATTCTATGTCTATAAGTTTACTGTAGATAGGACAGAAATTCAAATTATTTAACTATTTTGTAAATAGTTTGTGCATATAAGTTCTTAATGTTTGTTCCGTACTTCCATACAGCAGGTCATTACTAGTTACATACCAAGTGCCATAAGCTTTATTTTACTTGCTACTTTTGTAAAGTAGCTATATCATAAGTATAAGTTTGTGAGTTCTTCAACCTATTTTCTGGCAATTATATATTTATTATATACATTTTTTATACATGCATATCAAAGTACATACATATACATAAGTAAATATAATTCAGAAACAGTCCTTATTTTTATGGTCACTTAAAGCTGTGGAAAATTAAGTTAAAATATTTCTTTACAAAAACAAATTTTCTTAAATAAAGAAGTGCTATAAAATATTGTCTTTTTTTTCCTCCTCATCCATAAGCTCTCGGGAATTGATGTTGTAATTGATCGATAAGGTGAAGGATAAGTACAATCACCTTGGTTTTACTGTTAATAAAACAGGCAGTAATGTAACAGAAAAAAAATTGTGATATGGAATGAAAGCAAGGAATTTCTTGTTAGGAATTGTACCATGAATCCAGGAAAGACTACCGTTCAGAATGGTCAGCCATGGCATTAAACAGTGCAAAAGCTGAATACCTCTGATGTCATTGGATATTGCAAAGCAGGTAGTTTTGCAGGGCTGTGATGTGATGGTAAGTCTGTGTGATAATATTGTTGATATTTTGGTCGTCACTGCAAACCACTTCTCATTCGTAAACTGGAGATCATGGTATCAAAGTGTTTTCTCTTAATTCCACTTCCAGAATGTGGTTTTGTGGTAAACTGTACGATTGAGGTAGAGAATCTATTTTAAATCTTTTGTGGCTGTGATTTGTAATAGTTCCTTTTGAATCCAATTTCACTTTTGCAGTCATTCCATTCTACATTCAAATAGTACCTAAATATCTGGAACTATGATGCATCATAATCACAATTGTACCTGATTAAAATGCAAAATATAGATGAAGATTAAGCATTCTTGCCAGCTTGATCTTGGAAGATTGGACCCTGAAATGTTGCTGAATATCTAAAAATAATCTATTAAAAAAATAAAATAAAATAAAATAAATAAAATGACTAGGACATTGGATCTTAAAAATGTCTATCCACTTATTTAGTTAGAAGGCTATGAACCTACCCCATAGTAGACTACGACACACATTTGGGTAACCTTCGCATGCTGACGATAAAAGTATGCAAGATAACTGTTTTTAGAAGTGTTGTAAGAAGGCTAATTGAATGTCAATACTTAATATTAGGATAACAAACTTTAACATATAGAATTTACCCTTGTAGTGTACCATGTTTAAATTTGCTAAAATAGGCAAATTTCATTGAAGACATGGAAATCAAGTACAAAATAAGCCAATTATAATCTGGAAACAATCAGTGAACAGCAGATTGACCCCCTAAAATATTCAAAGAGTAAGATAATCTGCTATTTTTCTTTAAACCTATTGTATAAAATGACAAATATTATGAATAGAATGCATTTTTCAAAAATGTATAATGTTGTTAACCAGTTCCCTTAAGATTGCTTTATAATCTTGCTTTCAGTAGAGTGGCCCAACAATAACCCTTAATTAAATAAGGGGGATATATTGTATATGATATATTACATAAAACATGGTATATTGTGTAGGATATAACATATTGGTTATATAGTGAAGGATAATTAATCTCTGAACAGTATTGAACTTTTTATTTCATTTCCATACAAAATTTCTCTCAAACTGGAATGTGACAGCTCAAACAAGACTATATTTTCTCTATTAGGAAAATAAAATAAAACTTCATACCACACATACAATGGTAAAGTAAAATAAGAGAATACAATTTCAATGAAAAAAAAAGAAAAATGAAATTATATTAATTTCATTATAATGCTACAGATGAGCTGTGACTAATGATAAATAAGGAATACTTCTCATATATATGAATTTCTTTTTCATAGAATAACATTATTTAAATACATTTTATACTGCATAATGTATAACACTTATATTTGTATAAATTGTACTATAATAAGCTTACAAATTAGTAAAATATGAAAAAAGCCTGGATGGACAATTATGGTTTGATATTGTATCTATGCTTTTAATTCTTTGATAACTAAAACCGTGATGTGTTTAGAAAATGCCTCACTATAGGAATGAACCAATGGTGCTAGTCATCACCTAACAAGAGAGCATTTTATTCGGACTTCATACAGATCTTGAAGCAGTTCATCTTGCTTTGAGATTTGGATCTAATATGACCAGCTCCTATGCTATAAAATGGTAGCAACATGTTACATACATGCTACATTTATGGTCGTTTCATCGGCTTTAATCTATTATTGGTGAATATTCTGCAGTTCTACAAATTCTGATTGGAACAGTTCTAGGCATACCACTGCCAATACATTTTTTCATTTTTAATCTATTTTTTGTATAAAAGAAATTCTCCCGCTATCCTTTATTGGAACATATTAGAAACATGATGAATTATGTCGAACTACATTTTTAAATGAAGTGAAAGTGAAAGACTGCAAAGACTGCTTTTACATGTGGCGAGTGTTGCCAAAGGACATGCCGGACTGAGTAGCACCCTTGTTGGAACCGTACTGGAGGTTGACGATGCCCTCGGAGGCCCTGAGCTGCTCGTCGCTGAAGTGGCGGACGTTCTTCTCAGATTCCTTAGGGCCGATGGAAGGCTTTCCAAACTGAGATCCCTGAAATAGGATGAAAAGAACACTGTATTCTTGTCTCTTGTATATGAATTCTACATGGAATTATTAATATTATTATTACCAATTAATATAATGTGCATCGTGTGATTCCCGACAAATATAAATCATACTCAGGATAACGTTTCCGTTTCCGGTACAAGTGAAGTGAAGCCATTCGGCATCAACTCTCACACAAGTCGATGACCAAACTTCAGAGAATACAAAACTAAAGGCATCACACAGTCCTACATACCTTCCTGCCTAGAGACTGCAAGCAGATAACAACAGAGTTGAGGTTCTGTCGTTCCCAGAGGTCGACCGTCTGGAAAGTCTCTTGCGTGGGCACACCGCAAGCCTTGGCACCCTCCACGAAGGCATTGATGTTCTCCATGCACTTGAAGGCCATGGCGGAGGTCTGGATTTTCTTGATCTGGCCGGGCTTGAGGGCGTTAATCACCCTGGTAATAGCAAAGGAAATTAATAAGATCCCGTCTCATAGACTGAAAATAATAACAACAAATAAAAAGTAAAGTTGTATAACTAGACTTCAAAATTTAAACGGAATACTTTTCAAAAAAAAAGGGAAGCAAAAAAAAAAAAATATTAGTCTTTCTACAGAGACAAACTCTAAAAGCCCGCGCACGAATCATCAAACTTTCCCGGCGGAAATCGTATAATCAAAGTGGACTCGCTAACGAACGGGAGGACTTACTGGCACAACAGCTGTCCGTTCTTCAGGGTTTCGTAGAAATTGTCGGCGTCGCCAGACTTGTTGATGTCGGCGCTTGTGATTACGGCAATCCATTCCAAGCACTCGGCGGCCTGCTCCTCGCTGTACTTTGCGTTGACCTGTTGGGAGGAAAACATTTTTGTCTGAGGAATTCGATAACAGAAGAAAGCCAATGATGACCGAATTACCAAGTCTGTCGACGAATAAAGAAATGCGTAATATAATGACAGGCTTGCCTTACATAATTACAATTGCAATTCCAAGATATTCTTATAAGGCAGCAAGCAACGCGATTAAGAGAAGTCGACCCAAAACACAATCCTAGGGAAGGAAAGAAAATCCATAGATGATGCTCCATCTGCTTTAAGCCGAAGCCAAAAGGGCTGCCGACAAACGGGAAGATTAACCTTGTTTTCCTTTAGTGCACCTTTAACATCAACGGTCGAGTTATACTGTTGGCAGGGTTCACATTTCCGGTTGGAACTGCTCTTCTAAGCAATATTAGACAAAATATATACTTGATACAGCTATGAACACCACAAAACCAAAGACAAAACTATTCTCCCCTAAAAATAACTATACGGCGCTTTAGAAATACAAAATTAATTTGTAATAACTCACCAGCGCCAGGTATAATTCACAACCCTACACTGCTGTTATGACGATCTTGTTTTAGTTTCAAGCAAAAACGACAATGTTTGGTTTCAGTTCATGCAAAAATCATGCAAACGAAACAACGGCCACGGCTCGCACGCCATAACAAGGAAGCGGACGTGAGGCCCAGGCCGCTTCCATGCACTCTTCATGTTCCCGTCGTCATGACACTCTTTCAAGCAGAGAAATCATTCTTTCGCTCCGATCTTCTATCATAAGAGATAGAAGAAAGCAAAATAGGAATTTAAATTAAAGAACGTATGTAATAAACAACAAGCGCACATGAAACCGCCTCCGCCTCGCTTCGTCTCGCGGCAACCATGTTCACAGGTGTTCATTTGGGTTCAGGCGAGAGATGACGTCACCCTCGCACTATGCAAGGGTACCTGAACATAACCTCGTTAACCCTAAGGCTCTAGACGACGCCCATCCACCTAACCGTGGGTGTGCCAATGAGGCCCCCTACCCCCACCCCCACCCTCACCCGGTAAGACATTTAACTCGCTGAGGGAAGGACACAAGATATGGGGGAGGCGGATGGTTCCAAAGTCTGCATCATCGAAATACGGTATAAAAACCCTCGGTCATTAAGCAGCAATGCGATGTAAGGACCCCTAAAGCGACGCGGCGAAAAACCGGTCTGTGTTCGGTACAGCACCGCGTACGTAAACTTAATCCCACGGCCAGCTAACACCACGACTACAACTGTGTAACGTACTTCCACCTCGCTTGCCTCTGCTATCTGTCAACCAACAATGCCACACATCCGGCGCGGTCTCCTGCATGCAACATCAACGGCAGCCTCATTTGTGAACAGCCGGATGTGCTGTGCTGTCTCTTCCAACTACTTGTCTTGCCTCCGTCTGTCAGTCTGTCAGTCCATCTGCCTGCCTGCCTGCCTGTTTGCCTATCCTCCGGCTGTCGCATCTCTTCCCTCCATCCTTCCTCTTTTCCTTCTCAACTCTCCTTCCTTCGGCACATCCCTACTAAGCGATGACGTAATGACCAGTCTCCGGCAGAGGGTTTGAGGAGTGCATCCTTTCCTCTCCTACCCTCCTGCTCTCTCATTCTCTCGTTAAGAATGAGCAATGTAGCGATAATGCTTGAATACACAAACAAGCAGATGCGCTGACAAACAGATGGACTGACAAAGACATACATAAAGCGAAGAGAAAGGGTCAAAGGGAGGGAAGGGGAGGAGGAGGAGGAGGAGGAGGAGGAGGAGGAGGAGGAGGAGGAGGAGGAGGAGGAGGAGGAGGAGGAGGAGAGGGTAAAAGGGAGGGAGGGGGGGGAGCAGCCACACTGAAATGAATAAAGGTGGAAAGCCATTGTCTTGAAGCAACTCTCGAGGGACGAACGATTCCTTTGCAAGTGGCGTCTTGTTGCAATAATCCCCCCAGGATCCCAGACAGATCGATGGGCCTCGAGTCAGGCGTCCGAGACCAACGTCCAGATCCAGGTCGTCTTGGATTCGTCTCGGAGTCGTTAAAATTCGACCCCTCGGCGGGCATCGCACTCTGGGCACGTTCGCTCGAGAGCCTTCGCCCGAGTCATGCCGTGAGGTTCGTGCCTCTCCCAGGGTCACCTTCAGCCACGGCTGCTGCTACCCGAACCGACGACCGACCAATGCCCCTTCCATGGCCGGCATCTGTTCGCCCCGAGAGGAATTCTCTGGCTCCTTTTTGATGCTTCTTGCAAGCTTCGTTTATAAGACGAGGCGTATTCGCTCTAGGGTGGATCTCATCCTTTCATTACAACGAAGCACACACTCGAAGGATGTCCTTATCTTTCTCCTGGCGCAACAAAGGCTAGTCTATCCTTCAGTAAGAAGAAAAAAAAACACAAAAAAAAACATCCTTCCCCACAAAAATGAACCTATCCTTTCTGATACAACAAAGCGTGTTTCAAGTCCACATAAGACCCTCCTCTCGCCGCGGCCTCTTCCGAACACTTTATGTGCCTACCATGAAATCCGTTCGCATTATAAAAGGCATTCTTCATTTTCACAGGGCATGCCGTCCAGAATGTGTTTATGTGTATATAAATAGTAAATAATGTGTGTTTGTGTAGGTGTGTGTGTTTGTGTACGTGTGTGTGTGTGTGTATGTGTGTGTGTATGTGTGTGTGTGTGTATGTGTAGGTGTGTGTGTTTGTGTACGTGTGTGTGTGTGTGTATGTGTGTGTGTATGTGTGTGTGTGTATGTGTGTGTGTGTATGTGTGTGTGTGTGTGTGTGTGTGTGTGTGTGTGTGTGTGTGTGTGTGTGTGTGTGTGTGTGTGTGTGTGTGTGTGTGTGTGTGTGTGTGTTGGTGTGTGAGAGAGAGAGAGAGAGAGGGATAGAGAGAGTGAGATAGAGAGAGAGAGAGGGATAGAGAGAGTGAGATAGAGAGATAGGGATGGAGAGAGAGGGATAGAGAGTGTGGGATAGAGAGAGAGGGATAGAAAGATATATAGAGTTAGATAGAGAGAGGGGGATATGCATATCC
>BOPN01003244.1:135000-137792 GCA_017312705.2 Penaeus japonicus | reverse complement strand
TGCGCATAATCAGGAATAAGAGATAGAGTAAGATTACGCTGTTTATTGACACAGAACTTATGTACCAGTTTATCTCTGTCGAGAAAGGGAGTTTGTATATAAAGTGTTATGCATACATTAGGGGGTAAACTGTGAAATTACAGATATGCTGGGGTTTTTTTGGGGTTTTTTTTTCACAGGTCTTTGTGTATCTGTCAGCATCTTTCACCCTTCTTCCCTCTCTTTCTCTCGTTCTTTAAGTGTGGTGATAAGTTAGTGAAAATGCGCGTGATCCGAAGAAGTTTAAATAGTTCACAGGAAACTAACATTGTAAACGGACTGTAAAATTCACTCTTTACTATGCAAGTAAGCATGATAATTAGATAATTTCTTGTTTATTGTCATTCTCTCTAAAACTTTGATCATAAGAACAAAGAAGGAGGAGGAATGAAAGAAGAAGAGGGGAAGAAGAAGAAGGAAGAGGTAGTGGAGAGGAAGAAGGGGGAGGAGGAAAGGGAGGAGGAGAAGGACTAAGAAGGTGGAAGAAGAAGAGGGAAAAAAAGGAAGAAGGCAAATAGGTAAATATTGATAAAGGAGAGAGAAGGAGAAATAAAAGACAAAAGAAGAAGAAATAAAAGACGAAACAGACACAAAAAACTTAGATACTAGAATTTTCTAAACGGATTTTTTTTTCTTATTTTTTTGAAAAAAAAAACGAAAATTCATATTAAAAAACGCAATGATTGGCTCTTAATTGAAGTTAATCGGCGTCCTAATTGCAAATAAAAGCAACTTCGCCTGGTAAACTTAGACACTAAATGTCATCACAAATTGCACTTCGAGAAAGTCACGCGGGTACTTTGGGCAAAGAGGAAGGAGGAGGAGGAGGAAGAAGAAGAAGAAGAAGAAGGAGGATAGGAAGAAGAGGAGAAGGAAGCAGAAGGGGAAGACGAAAGGAAGGAGAAATAGGAAGAAGAGGAGGAGAAATCAGAAGGGGAAGGCGAAAAGAAGGAGGAAGAGGAAGAAGAAGGAGAGAAAGAAGAGGAGGAGGAAGCAGAAGGGGGAGGCGAAAGGAAGGGAGGAGAAGAGGGAGAAGAAGAGGAAGGAAGCAGAAGGGGAAGACGCAAGGAAGGAGGAAGAGGAAGAAGAGGAGAAGGAAGCAGGAGGGGAAGACGAAAGGAAGGAGGAAGAGGAAGAAGAAGAAGGAGAGGAAGAAGAGAAGGAAGCAGAAGGGGGAAGACGAAAGGAAGGAGGAAGAGGAAGAAGAAGGAGAAAGTGAAAGGAAGAGAGAGGAGTAGGAGGAGGAAGAGGATGATGAAAGGAAGGAGGAGGAGGAGTAGGAGGAAGAAGGAAAAGATGAAAAGGGAGAAAGAGGAGGAGAAGAACTGGAGGTGAAGGATTGAGAATGTGGAGGAGAAGGATGAATGAAGATGGAGAGAGAAAGAATGAAAGAAGGAGAAGATGGAAGAAGAAAAAGAAATAGAAAGAATGGAAAATAGAAATAGTGGGTGCAGGAGAAATAGGGGAGGTGGAGGAGGAGGAGGATAAATGAAAGGGAGAGGTAGAAAAAAATAGTATCTTTCTCATCAAAATCACTATAATCATTATAATTGTATTTTTTTATTTTTTTTATTTTGTTGCTGTTGTTGTTGTTGTAATGTTGTCATTATTATCATCATCATTATTACTATCATTATCTTCGTTATCATCATTATTTTTATCAATATTATTATTATTATCATTACTATTATCCTCATCATGATCATTATCATCATATCATCATTACTACTATTATAATCATTATCCTTTCTACAGAAAAAAACATACAATTGAATCGATCAAAAGACATTTAAGACAAAAAAAGCAAATTAAAGAAACTAAGCCTCCGCAATGGCACCTCGAAAGGGTTAAAGCAAAGAATAAAAGAACCAATTACAAAGCAGAAACGGCCAGAGTTGCCAGTAGGCCTATTTCGCCACCCAATTTCGATCGACCAGTTACATTGCTTGGACGCGCCTTGTCACCGGAGCCAATCAAAACGAGGAGTAATGAGGGGGCGGGGCTTAGACCGGCCACTAACGACCGAGTGGGAGGAGCTTGCGCGTTCGAACTTTGGCGGGCAAACAAAAGAAGGTCGGATGGGACGATAGGCCTATGCACGGTGGTTGTTTGTGATTGGTCCGTTTGAGAGTGTTACGTCTATTTTTTTTTTTCTCTCTCTCTCTCTCTCTCTCTCTCTTGCTCTTTTTATTCTGTTTAATGATGCCTGGATAGGTTAATGTTATTCCGTTTTATGGGTTCATTTATACATATATATATATATATATATATATATATATATATATATATATATATATAATATATATATGTATATATATATATACATATATATACGAATATATATATACAAATATATATATATTAATTTTAATTGATTTAATTGACATATGATACAACTTATGTGTAAAACAAAGAAAAAAAATAGTTCACAGACACGCACAAATTCCATATATATCGACAAAACGAATTCGGTGACGCTAATGACGTAGATCTTGATAGAAAAAATAGAAAAATAATGATTAGAAAATGCAAACTGAAAAGACAAGGTAATCACAATATCATATCTATGAATAGTGGGAATTTAAACAAAAAGACAAAGAAATTACACCCAAACAAACACAAACCATGGAAAAAAAAACTCAACCAATCAGGAGCGAGGATGATGACGTCATCGGTGAAAGAGGAGGGGCCTAAACTACGTCACGTGTTTGGGTCTAACACGTGACAAAGGAGATGGGGGTTCGGCAGAGGCC
>BOPN01003244.1:85000-90000 GCA_017312705.2 Penaeus japonicus | reverse complement strand
CCCTCCTTCCCCCTCTCCCTCCCATCATCCCCCACCCATATTTTCTCCTCTTCCCCCTTCATGTTTTTCTCCCTTATTATCTTCCTCCACCATCTTTCTCCCTCCTTCTCCCCTCCCCCCTCCCCTCTCGCTTCTCTTCACCATCTCTTCTTCCCCCTCTTTTTTATACCTCATCATCCTTCCCTATTATCCTCCCTCCTCCCTTCTTTCCCCCTCCGCTCACCCTCCCCCCCTCCCTCCCCCACTCCTTCTTTTTACCCTGGGCTAAAGTATGTCCTAGACACCCTGGGGGATTTGTATCGCATCTCCTTCGGTAACATATTCAATCCCCTTCGGCGGTCGCGGGAACTCCCTCGGGAATGTCGCGGTCTGCGGGGGGAGGGGGGGAGAGGAGGGGAGGTTTGGGATGAGGGGGGAGGGGTATGGGCTGAGGGTAGGGGGGGAGGGGAGGTTTGGGAAGAGGGGGGGAGGGGAGGTTTGGGAAGAGGGGGGGAGGGGTATGGGCTGAGGGTAGGGGGGGAGGGGAGGTTTGGGAAGAGGGGGGGAGGGGTATGGGCCGAGGGTAGGGGGAATGGGGTAGTAAGAAGGCTAAGATGGCTGGAGGGGGGGAGGGAGGGAGATAGGGGATAAGGGGGTAGGTTGGGGAGATAGGGGAAAGGCTGAGTAAATAGGGGGGTGAGGATGTTGAAGGAAAGGGAGGAGGTTGAGAGGGAGGGAGTGGGGGAGAGGGAGGTGGAGGACGGAAGGGTGGGCGTTGCAAGGACTAAGAGAGTGGGAGGTAGAGTGGGTCAGAGGGTGGGTGGGCGAATGGGGGAGGTAGAGTGGGTTAGAAGGTGGGCGGTTGGGGAGGAGAGTGGGTCGGGGGTACGAGTTTGGTAGGGGTTAGTCGTAGGCCTTGCTGAAATCTTGTTTACTCAGACTGTGTTGATGGGATGTCACTTCAGGTAATATAGTAGTAGTAGTACCAGGATTTATAGTAGTGGCAGGAGCGGTAGTATATGTATATATATATGTATATATATATATATATATATATATATATATGTGTGTGTGTGTGTGTGTGTGTGTGTGTGTGTGTGTGTGTATATGTATATATATATATATATATATATATATATATATATATATATATATATATATATATATATATACATATACGTATGTATGTGTGGATGTATATATTCGAATATAAAAGTGAATCCTCCATCCCCTACCCTAATCTGCCCTTTATCTATTACGTGAAGAAAAAAAAATCCGAAGACAGTAACAGTAACATTCAGTGAAGAAGAAGAAAAAAAAAATGAAAGTATATGACAAGTAAAACATAGAAGTAATAATAGATTCAATAAAATGACAGAGTGTAGGAGGAGGAGAAAGAGGAGAAAAGGAGAAAGAGGGAAAGGAGAGAGGGAAATAGGAGAGGGAAAGAGAAGGATGAGGAGGAGAAAGAGGGGACGGGAGGAAGGAGAAGAAAAGAAGAAATAGCGAAAGAAAAGAGGGGAAGAGGAAAAGGAGGAATAAAAAGAGGAGGAGGAAAAGAAACAACAATAGGGGAATAGGGGAAGAAGGAAAACAATAGTAAAAAAGAAGAAAAAAAAGGAAATAAAAGAAGGTGAGGACGAAACGAAGGAAAATATAATCTCGAACATAATCATTTTATGAACTTAGTCTGAAAAGAAAATGAACATGATATATAATACAAGAAAAAGGGAAAAGAGAAGATGTTGTATCTTTCCTCTTCTTCTTCTTATTTATTTATATTTACTTTACTCTCCTTTTCTTTTCTTCTTTTGTTTCTTTTCTACAACTTCTTCGCCTATTCTTTATTCCTATTATTATTTTTCCTTTCTTCTTCTGTTTCTTCTGCTTCTTCATCACGTTCTTACCTTTCTTCACCATCTTCTTTTGTGTGTTCGCGGTCTTTTTTTCCTTCGTCTTCATCATCTTCTTCTTTATCTTCACCTTCTTCTACACTTCCTTCGTTTTATTTTTCTCCTTTATCTTCTTTTTTCTTCTTCCTATCTTTCTTCTCTCTCTTCTTTTTCTTTGCCTTTTTCTTCTTTGCCTTTTTTTTATTTCTCTTCTTCACTTTTTTTCTTTCTTTTTTTTTTCTTTTATCAACTTCTTCTACTTCTCAATCTTCGTCTTCTTCATACCTTTATTATTATTCCTCTTTTACTCCTGTGACTTTTTACTTTTATTCTGTGATGTCATGTTTATCTTAGAGGGAAGAGGAAATGGAAGAGAGAGGGGGAGAGAGAGAGAGAGAGAGAGAGAGAGAGAGAGAGAGAGAGAGAGAGAGAGAGCGAGAGAGAGATTATGAAGCCATTAGAGAAGGAAAAAGAGATTAGAGAAAGAGAGAGAGAGAATAGGAAGTCGTTAGAGAAAGAATGAGAGAGAAAGAGAGAGATGAAGGAAGAAAAAGAGAGAAAATGACAACAATAAAAAGAAAGAGAGCAAAAAGAAGAAAACGCACATAAATAACCCTCCTGATCCCTTAGTCCATAACCCCCTTCCCTCCCCTCCCCCTACCACTCTCTTCTCTCCCTCCACTTACCTTTTCATCTCCCCCTCACTCTTCCCTCCCCTCCCCTTGCCCCTCTATTCTCCCCTTCTCACTGCCCCTCTCCTCGTCCTCTTCTTCTCACCTTCTCTCACCCCTTCTCCCCTTACGCCTAACCCCCTCTCTCCTTCCCCTACTTTTCTCCTCACCTTCCACCCCCATCCCTCTTCCCCTTCTCCCCTCTCCCCTTCCCCCACTCTTCTCTTTCTCACCTACCCCACACTCTCCCAACCCCCGCTCCCTCGTTCCCATTTTTATGACTCTCCTTCTAATCCTTTCGCTCTGCATAAACACCTGTTTTGAAGAAAAAAAATAAAAATAAAAAATAAATAAAAATATATAATAAAAAAATACTTAAAGGCTTCTGGACTATTATTTTTGTATTTTTTTTTTTGTCTTCCTTTTTCACATTTTTTTTATCTTTTCTTTTTTTCTCGTTAAAGTACTCTCTACTCGTAAAAGTCCCTACTGTTCCCAGGGCATAAAGCTGTTGCTTAGGGTATGTTTAAGGACCATTAGCTGCTGTTGCATACACGGACATCGCGTAGAGATGGGTGTTAACTTTTCTCTCTCTCTCTCTCTCTCTCTCTCTCTCTCTCTCTCTCTCTCTCTCTCTCTCTCTCTCTCTCTCTCTCTCTCTCTCTCTCTCTCTCTCTCTCTCTCTCTCTCTCTCTCTCTCTCTCTCTCTCTCTCTCACTCACTCACTGTCTCTCTCTCCCCCCCCCTCTCTCTCTCTCTTTGTTTCTTCTTCTCTACTACTTCTCCTTCTAATTCTACTTTGCCTCTTCCACCTCTTCCCTTTTCGATCTATTTTTCTTATTTCTTAGTTTCTTCTTTATATCCTTTTTCCTTTTTAAATTTTCCTCCTTCTCTATCATAGAGAAATAACTTACAGACTTACAAATCTTTCTCATCTCTCTTTTTTTTCTTGTCTCTTTTACACTTCATCTCTCTTCCTCTTTTGAATATTTCACTTCTTAAAATTTTCTGATTTAATTTCTTCTTTACGATTTCTTCGCTCATCATCCACAACTAAAAGCAGATGACCATACATCTAGTGAGCCTTGACAACGCGAAGATTAATGAAAACAACAATCTTAATTGGAATTACATTGAGCTTCGTATCCGATTAGGAGAATAGAGAGAGTGAGAGAGAGAAAGAGAGAGAGAGAGAGAGAGAGAGAGAGAGAGAGATGGTGGGGGAGGAAGGAAGAGAGAGACAAATGATAGGGGAGGGAGGAAGAGAGAGAAAGGGGGGGATACAGAGAGAAAGACAGAAAGATAGAGGTAGGGAGAGGGAGAGAGAGAGGAGAGAAAGATAGATGTTTAGGTAGGGTGAGATAAAGAGAGAGAGAGAGAGAGAGAAAGAGATGTTTAGGTAAGGTGAGATAAAGAGAGAGCGAGAGAGAGAAAGAGAGAGAGAGAGAGAGAGAGATGTTTAGGTAGAGATAGAGAGAGAGGAGGAGGGGAGGGATAAATCCGGTTAAGACGAGAGAGACCAAATAATCCGATGTACGAGGATGGATTTAGGGAGGAAGACAGGAGGGGGTAGATGGAAGGGGGGGTAAGGATGTACCCAAGAGGGCGTGGTCGTGCCGCCCACAAAGGGGCTTTTTAGACTTGTATTCAGTCGCTGAATAAAGGTAAACGAGGGGAAGGAGAGGTGGTCCTGATAGCTATCATCACCATTATCAACATTGTTGTTGTCATTGTCATCATAACTGTCATCATCATCACTATCATCATCATCGTCTCCGTCACTCTCATCTCCATCATCACCGTCATCATCACTATCATCATCATCGTCTCCGTCACTCTCATCATCATCACTATCATCATCATCACTATCATCATCATCGTCTCCGTCACTCTCATCATCATCACTATCATCATCATCACTATCATCATCATCACTATCATCATCATCGTCTCCGTCACTCTCATCTCCATCATCACCGTCATCATCATCACTATCATCATCATCATCACCGTCACTCTCATCTCCATCATCACCGTCATCATCATCACTGCCAACATCATCATCATCACCGTCATTCTCATCTCCATCATCACCGTCATCATCATCACTGCCAACATCATCATCGTCACCGTCATTCTCATCTCCATCATCACCGTCATCATCATCACTGCCAACATCATCATCGTCACCGTCATTCTCATCTCCATCATCACCGTCATCATCATCACTGCCAACATCATCATCGTCACCGTCATTCTCATCTCCATCATCACCGTCATCATCACTCTCATCATCATCGGTCACCATTATCGTCATCGTAACAACAACCATCAGTTGCCAACTAGGATTTCTATCGAGACGTCATGGAACAACCTATTTCAGACTGCCTTAACTTCCATTATCATTGTTATCATAACTCGCCACCATTAGCACTGTTATCGTTGTAGTTGTCATTAC
>BOPN01003244.1:62500-65000 GCA_017312705.2 Penaeus japonicus | reverse complement strand
AAGGAAGGGAGAGAGAGAGAGAGAGAGAGGGAAGGGAAAGGAAGGGAAAGGGAGGGAGAGAGAGGGGGAAGGGAAAGGAAGGGAGGGAGGGAGAGAGAGAGGGAAAGGGAAAGGGAGGGAGAGAGAGAGGGAAAGGGAGAGGGAGGGAGAGAGAGAGGGAAAGGGAAAGGGAGGGAGAGAGAGAGGGAAGGGAAAGGGAGGGAGAGAGAGAGGGAAGGAAGGAGGAAGGGAAAGAGAGAGAGGGAGAGAGAGAGAGAGGGAAGGGAAAGGAAAGGGAAAGGGAAGAGGAGAGAGAAAGGGAAGGGGAGAGGGAGAGAGAGGGAGAGAGAGAGGGAAGGGAAAGGGGGAAGGAGAGAGAGGGAAGGGGAGAGGGAGAGAGAGAGAGAGAGAGAGGGAAGGGAAAGGAAAGGGAAGGGAGGGAGAGAGAGGGGGAAGGGGGAAGGAGGGAAAGGGAGGGAGAGAGAGAGGGAAGGGAAAGGGAGGGAAAGAGAGAGGGAAGGGAAAGGGAGGGAGAGAGAGAGGGAAGGGAAAGGAAGGGAGAAGGGAGAGAGAGAGGGGGAAGGGAAAGGAAGGAAGAAGGGAGAGAGAGAGGGATGGGAAAGGAAGGGAGAAGGGAGAGAGAGAGAAAGGGCGGGGAGAAGGAAGAGGAAGAGAAGGGAGAGAGAGAGGGGGGGGAGAAGGAAGAGAAGGGAGAGAGAGAGGGGGGAGAAGGAAGAGTAAGAGAAGGGAGAAGGAAGAAGAGAAAGGAGAGAGAGAGAAGGAGAAGGAAGAGGAAGAGAAGGGAGAAGGAAGAGGAAGAGAAAGGAGAAGGAAGAGGAAGAGAAGGCAGAGGGAGAGAGAAGGGGATAGGGGGATTATGAGAAGACGGAAGGAAGAAGGAAGAAAGAGAGTGGAAGAGAGAAAGGGTAAACGTGGTTAAGATTGAGAGAGAGAAAAGGAGAGGGAGGGAAAGGGAGTGGGGAGAAGGGTATGGGGGAGAGAAGAGAGCGGAAGAAAAGGGAAAGAGAGAGATAGGGAGAGGGAGAGAAAGAGAAGGGAAAGAGAGAGGAAGCGAATAAAGAGGGAGATAAGAAGAGATGGGGATAAAAGGGAGATGTAAGGGAGAGGGAGAGGGGCAGGTAGCGGAGGAAGGAAAAGGAGAGAGAGGGATAGGGAGAGAGGCAAAGAGAGAAGAAGGAAGGGAAGGGTAATATGGATGAGAAAGAGAGAGAAGCGAGAAGAAAGGGAGAGGGAGGAGTAGAAAGAGATGGAAAATAGAGAAAAAGAACGATAGAAATGAGGAGTGAAGGCAGAAAGCTAAGGAAAGGGAGAAGCAGAGAAATAGTGGATAAGAAAAGAAAAGAAGGAGATGAAGAGAGACAAAGTGGCAGAGAGACAGAGAGATAAAAATGCACAGACAGAGAGACAGAGGGACAGATACAGAAAGACAAAGAGATAAGGCGACAGAGAAGTAGAAAGCCAGACACACGGAGACAGAGAGATACAGTGATACAGAAGCAGTGATACAGACACAGAGAGACAGAGTCAGAGAAACAGTGAGACAGACAGAGACACAGAGAATCAGAAAATCAGGAAGACAGACAAAGCGACAGAGAAGCAGGGAGATAATGATACACAGAGCCACAAAGAGATAGAGACACAGATAGACAGGAGGCCAATAGACAGCGAAGTAGGGGCACAGACAGAGAAGAGGAGATGCAGGAAAACAGATACACAGAGACAGAGAGAGGCCGAGACAGAGACAGAGACACAGATAGGCAGAAATAGGCAAACAAACAAAGACACACGCACAAACAGAGAGAGACAAAGAAACAAAGACACACACGCACAAACAGAGAGAGACAAAGAAACAAAGACCCACACGCACAAACAGAGAGAGATAAAGAAACAAAGACACACGCACAAACAGAGAAACAGAGAGGCAAAGAAACAAAGAAACAAAGAAAGACGCCCCGGAGATACCCAGCCGTCTTCTTTTTTTCTTTTTTTTTCTTTTTGTTCTTCTCCTTCTTCTTCTTCTTCTTTCCTTCCGGAGCCCCATTCTGCCCACGTCTAGCTTGATTCGGATCGCTGAACCTGAGAATCGGCCGACGAGGAAAACATGTTTGTTCCTCAACCGGAATCGAGAAGTAGCAATGTCTGCAATGTCTCCTTCTGGTTCTTAAGGAGCACTACTTTGAGCTTGTTTTGTTGTTTGTTATTATTTGTTTCTTTACTTTTGATGGTATTCTATTATTGTCTTCTTTAAGTTTCTCATTCCTTTTCGTCTTTCTATATCTCTCTGTCTCCTTTTGTCTCTCACTGCCTCTCTGTCTCTCTCAATGTCTCTCTCTCTCTCTCTCTCTCTCTCTCTCTCTCTCTCTCTCTCTCTCTCTCTCTCTCTCTCTCTCTCTCTCTCTCTCTCTCTCTCTCTCTCTCTCTCTCTCTCTCTCTCTCTCTCTCTCTCTCTTTCTCTCTCTCGCTCGCTCGCTCTCTCTGTCTATCTCTATCTGTCTATCTA
>BOPN01003244.1:45000-55000 GCA_017312705.2 Penaeus japonicus | reverse complement strand
GCAATAGCATAACAGGTGAACATATATGCAATGTCCGTAATCATTCAATAATAATAAAAAATTAGGTTGTAATAAATTTATATTTATAATATAATATATATATCATAAATATAAATTTATTACAACCTAATTTTGTATTATTATTGAATGATTACGGACATTGCATATATGTTCACCTGTTATGCTATTGCAGAGATAGTGCCTTGACCTTGCATCCCCGTGGTCGGCAGATCAAGGTGCAACATCTGCTCCGAATATCTGGCTTATCCATATCATTATAATTGAAAGTCAAAATGCTGTTAAACTATATTGTAAATGTTAAATCAATAAGACATTTAGAAAGATATTTGTTAATCCTTTGTGAAGAAAAATAACAAGTATAAAAAAGTAAGAAGGAAATAACAATCAAAGAAAACAACAACTATAGTTTAATACTTTCACTATTATTCAAAATAATAGCTATGTTCGTAATCATTTTTGAACATTAGATCAATAAACATGAAGTAGAAGGACTCGAAAAATACTTGAAGTGATCTGAAGTATTAAGAAGTTTATCATTCTAGAAAACAACCACCGTATCGGAACGAACCAGAAACTCATACAGATTTGAATCAACTTATAATCCAGAGGCCTGTGCTGCCTTACTGCGTGACTGCCGACCGGAATGACCTTTGACCTCGAGTGGGGGACGTTATCTCCGAAGAGAACGCTCGTGAACCGCCAAACACGAGCAAGTGCCGAGGACACCTGTTAACTTTTCCCGAGGAAAGATTTTTCTGGTCTCGAACCCGGGAACCTCCGACGCTGGAATCAAACTGAAATAGAAGTTAGACGCTTTGTCGACTGTACCACCGAGATCTAAAGTAATAACTCGAAACTCGGGTCTTATATATCTCAGACTCTTTTATTATAGACTTTTTTCACTTTTAAGTATTAGTTATTATGGTTATCCAAGCATTGGAAAATAACATCTTCATTGTCTGCAATTCCCTTTTACGAATATCCTCCCTCGGCAGGAGATCAGCAGTAAAAATTTTATAAGTTAAAATTAGGTTAATGCGTCTAGAGTAAAGGTAAATATTTTTTACATAATTCTATAATTTATCTAATAATAAAGTATATATAAGAATATGTAATTCCGCTGGAGAGAATTTAGATAAATTATTAATCACTCAAATTAATCATCCATGTTATTTATAATGTGATTGTGTTAAAGAGAATCTTTTTTTTTTCGTTAGTAGATTAAAATAATCAATTAAATTACAATTACACCAAAGGACATATTGGAGAAAACTGTAAAAACAAAGTCAGAGAGAACACGGAATAAGAAAAATAAATGCTGTAAAATACTATTTTTTATTGTTATCAGCAACAATATCTATGCCAGTTTTCTCTCTTCGTTCTTTTCTGTGTCTACGCAAGATTTTTTTTTTTTTTTCTCATCTGACTGTTTTACCCCCACCCCCCTCTCCCTCTATCATTATCTTTCTCTTTCATTCTCTCTTTCTCTCTTCCGGTTAGTCTTAGAGGGAGGGAGGGAGAGAGGTAGAATGGGAGAAGATTCTCTCTTTCTCTATCCCTCTCTCTATATATTTATTTTTCTCTGTCTCTCTCTCTCTCTCTCATTCTCTTTCAATTTATCTCTTTCTATATTCCATTCTCTCTCTCTTATTCCCTTTCTCTTTCTTTCTTTCATCCTCTCTCTCTCTCACTTCTTTTCTCTCATTCTCTCTATTTCATTATCTCTCTCTCTCTCTCTTCTCCTTTTCTCTCATTCTCTCTATTTCATTATCTCTCTCTCTCTCTCTCTCTCTCTTCTCCTTTTCTCTCATTCTCTCTATTTCATTATCTCTCTCTCTCTTGACAGATCGCTATCCGTAAATATATCATGATGATAAACCACAGGGGTGCCAAAGGGCCCGTGCTATTCCTTTTATATTTGAACGATTTGCGTTTAATTAACAAGTTATATTTTAGAATACATGGTGTCTGCAGATGCCACAGCACTCTTGCACAGTGCTTATCTAACATAATGAATGTTGAACTACGAATGATAGGAAACTGGCTAATTGATTAACTCTAAAGGTGAAATAAATTCACGTACACAATACTGCACTTATATAAAACAATACATATCTTTAGCCACAGATTAACTACAGCTTAATACCCAAAATAATTGTTATTCAATATTCATTCAAATGTCTCGTTATTATTGTTGTTATTGCAAATCATTATCAATATATTATCATTAGTAGTATTGTGATTTTCATATCCATTTTTTTTTTTATCATTTATATTGTTGCTACTGTCATTGTTATCATTACTTTTCTAGTTCATCAAGTCTTAAGAATAATTTGGATATGTATATATATATATATATATATATATATAGAGAGAGAGAGAGAGAGAGAGAGAGAGAAAGAAGAAGAAGAAGAAGAGAGAAGAAGAGAAGAAGAGAAGAGAGAAGAAGAGGATTGCCACTTATTGTTATTCTTACCTTTATCTTCATATTTTCCTCGTCTTTGTGCTATCAAAATCTTTTAATTTAGTCATTGCAATGATTGCAATATAATCATTTACTATCGGTTCATTCTGTAATGATTAATAAGTATTAGTTATTATAATTCTAATATTGATATATCCCATCTTCATTTACAGTTCTTTTATACATGTATCCTTTCTTGACAAGCAGTCGGCAGTAATATTTATATATAAACATAAACACATTAATAAAATTTCGATCAATAAACATGAAGTAGAAGGACTCGAAAAATACTTGAAGTGATCTGAAGTATTAAGAAGTTTATCATTCTAGAAAACAACCACCGTATCGGAACGAACCAGAAACTCATACAGATTTGAATCAACACTAATCAGGGAGCCTGTCTGCCTTACTGCGTGACTGCCGACCGGAATGACCTTTGACCTCGAGTGGGGGACGTTATCTCCGAAGAGAACGCTCGTGAACCGCCAAACACGAGCAAGTGCCGAGGTTACCCTGGTAACTTTTCCCGAGGGGAAAGATTTTTCTGGTCTCGAACCCGGGAACCTCCGACGCTGGAATCAAACTGAAATAGAAGTTAGACGCTTTGTCGACTGTACCACCGAGATCTAAAGTAATATCTCGAAAATCGGGCCTTATATATCTCAGACTCTTTTATTATAGACTTTTTTTCAGTTTTAATTATTAGTTATTATGGTTATCCAAGCATTGGAAAATAACATCCTCATTGTCTGCAATTCCCTTTTACGAATATCCTCCCTCGGCAGGAGATCAGCAGTAAAAATTTTATAAGTTAAAATTAGGTTAATGCGTCTAAAATAAAGGTAATTTTTTTTACATAATTCTATAATTTATCTGATAATAAAGTATATATAAGAATATGTAATTCCGCTGGAGAGAATTTAGATAAATTATTAATCACTCAAATTAATCACCCATGTTATTTATAATGTGATTGTGTTAAAGAGAATCTTTTTTTTTTCGTTAGTAGATTAGAATAATCAATTAAATTACAATTACACCAAAGGACATATTGGAGAAAACTGTACAAACAAAGAGAGAACACGGAATAAGAAAAATAAATGCTGTAAAATACTATTTTTTATTATCAGCAACAATATCTATGCCAGTTTTCTCTCTTCGTTCTTTTCTGTGTCTACGCAAGATTTTTTTTTTTTTCTTTTTTCTCATCTGACTGTTTTACCCCCACCCCCCTCTCCCTCTATCATTATCTTTCGCTTTCATTCTCTCTTTCTCTCTTCCGGTTAGTCTTAGAGGGAGGGAGGGAGAGAGGTAGAATGGGAGAAGATTCTCTCTTTCTCTATCCCTCTCTTTATCTATTTATTTTTCTCTCAGTCTCTCGCTCTCTCTCTCTCATTCTCTTTCATTTTATCTCTTTCTATATTTCATTCTCTCTCTCTTATTCCCTTTCTCTTTCTTTCTTTCATCCTCTCTCTCTCTCACTTCTTTTCTCTCATTCTCTCTATTTCATTATCTCTCTCTCTCTCTCTCTCTTCTCCTTTTCTCTCATTCTCTCTATTTCATTATCTCTCTCTCTCTCTCTCTTGACAGATCGCTATCCGTAAATATATCATGATGATAAACCACAGGGGTTCCAAAGAGCCAGTGCTATTCCGTTTATATTTGAACGATTTGCGTTTAATTAACAAGTTATATTTTAGAATACATGGTGTCTGCAGATGCCACAGCACTCTTGCACAGTGCTTGTCTAACATAATGAATGTTGAACTACGAATGATAGGAAACTGGCTAATTGATTAACTCTAAAGGTGAAATAAATTCACGTACACAATACTGCACTTATATAAAACAATACATATCTTTAGCCACAGATTAACTACAGCTTAATACCCAAAATAATTGTTATTCAATATTTATTCAAATGTCTCGTTATTATTGTTGTTATTGCAAATCATTATCAATATATCATCATTAGTAGTATTATGATATTCATATTCATTTTTTTTTTTTTTTTTTTTATCATTTATATTGTTGCTACTGTCATTGTTATCATTACTTTTCTAGTTCATCAAGTCTTAAAAGTAATTTGGATATATATATATATATATATATATATATATATATATATATATATATATATATATATATAAAGAAAGAAAGAGAGAGAGAGAGAGTTGCCACTTATTGTTATTCTTACCTTTATCTTCATATTTTCCTCATCTTTGTGCTATCAAAATCTTTTAATTTAGTCATTGCAATGATTGCAATATAATCATTTACTATCGGTTCATTCTGTAATGATTAATAAGTATTAGTTATTATAATTCGAATATTGATATATCCCATCTTCATTTACAGTTCTTTTATACATGTATCCTTTCTTGACAAGCAGTCGGCAGTAATATTTATATATAAACATAAACACATTAACAAGATATAAATTTAATATAACTATATTTTTTATTATTATTGAATTATTACGGATATTACAAACATGTTCACCTGTTATGCTATTGCAGAGGTAGTGCCTTGACCTTGCATCCCCGTGGTCGGCAGATCAAGGTGTAACATCTGCTCCGAATATCTGGCTTATCCTTATCGTTATAATTGAAAGTCGAAATGCTGTTAAACTATATTGTAAATGTTAAATCAATAAGACATTTAGACATCTAGAAAGATATTTGTTAATCCTTTATGAAGAAAAATAACAAGTATAAAAAGTAAGAAGGAAATAACAATAAAAGAAAACAACAACTATAGTTTAATACTTTCACTATTATTCAAAATAATAGCTATGTTCGTAATCATTTTTGAACATTAGATCAATAAACATGAAGTAAAAGGACTCGAAAAATACTTGAAGTGATCTGAAGTATTAAGAAGTTTATCATTCTAGAAAACAACCACCGTATCGGAACCGAACCAGAAACTCATACAGATTTGAATCAACTTATAATCCAGAGGCCTGTGCTGCCTTACTGCGTGACTGCGAAGGCCGGAATGATACCCAAGGCCCTCGGTGGGGACGTTATCTCCGAAGAGAACGCTCGTGAACCGCCAAACACGAGCAAGTGCCGAGGACACCTGTTAACTTTTCCCGAGGAAAGATTTTCTGGTCTCGAACCCGAAGTACCTCCGATGACGCTGGAATCAAACTGAAATAGAAGTTAGACGCTTTGTCGACTGTACCACCGAGATCTAAAGTAATATCTCGAAAATCGGGCCTTATATATCGCCAACTCTTCTATTATCATTCCTTTTGTCACTTTTACCTCGCTTTTCATTCCTAATTCTTTGATGTTTTTATTCAATCATCTTAATGATTGTAAGTAGAACCGTTCACGGTATTTGCATTATCGTTAATAAGGATATTAAATGTAATTAATCCGTTTACGTTAAACAAATATTAGTTATTAGGTTAATTATAATATTGAAAAATACCCCGTCTATGATCTGAAATTAATATATCAATATACAATTAATATCAATAAGTATTTAATAAATCAATCATTAGGTTATCACCGTTATCTAAACATAATTATACTTGACTACTGTTGATAAACGGAGTTTTAAAAGATTTAGGTTAATTATCTTAAGAAAGAGAAGGAAAAAAGGATAAGATAAAAAGCCAAAGAAAACTAAACACATTGAAAAATACTATAGATTACTCCCTTGTCATTTCGCTGATATTCTAATTAAGAAATATCAGTATATAATATCTAAACAATGTTTTCTCTTTCTCTCTCTCTCTCTCTCTCTCTCTCTCTCTCTCTCTCTCTCTCTCTCTCTCTCTCTCTCTCTCTCTCTCTCTCTCTTCTCTCTCTCTCTGTCTTTTTATTTATATTTCTTTCCGTGTTCCTCTCTGTCCTTTTTCTGACTCTTCCTTAATTTCAGTCTTCTGTCTGACTGTTTCACCCCTTTCCCCCTTCTCTCTCTGTTTATCTGTTTCTCTTTCTTGTTTCTCTCTCTCTCTCTCTCCCTTCCCCTATTCCCCTCCCTCTGTCTTCCCTCCCTCTACTCAACCCTGTCTGTCTCTCTTCCTTCAATCAAGTTCTACAGTATTGTCATCCATATTATTACATTCTCGCTAATATGGATATCAAACATAAATTATTTCATATGTTGAACTAGTAAACCTCCTTGGGGGTCAACACTTCTATTCACTTATAAATTTGAGGATTTTTAAGTATGGAATTGTCGATAAACTGTGTCTAATAACTTCCGCTAGACATTGATTAAAAATAACGATGACGAATTTTATAAGAATTGGATGAATTGTTTCAGGAGAGACCACAAACACACACGCACGCACACGCACACACACACACATACGTACACGTACACACACACACACACGCAAGTGAACACACAAACACACACACAAACACAACCACAACACACACACACACACAAACACACACACGCAAGCGCACACACACACACAAACACACACACACACACATACACAAGATCATATCCTTGTCCACAAAAAGTTATCTTCTTTTTATGTGTAAAAAAATGATTCCAAAACTGGTCTTCGCTCTTTAATTCTCTCTTTCTCTTCTCCATAAGTTAATCAAAGTTAGCAATGAACAGAGACACAAGATGGCTGGAAATGGCCGGGAATATAATCATATGTTAACGGATATGAACAACTTTATAGATATCTACTCTCTTCCCTAGCTAAAATGATGAGATTTTTTATGTCGTCAGTAACGAAGGTTTAATATGGTCATTTATGTATTTTTTTTTTCTTTTTTCTTTTATATAAAGTAAACACGAATCTTATATCATTCAATGTAGTTTTCTTTAAATTCCTCTATTTTTTGTTTCTCTTCCGTGTTTTCACAGCAACATGTATTATGCAAAACAGATAATTATATCATGTTAATCTTTAGTTTTACTTGTAGATCTATCTATCTATCTATTTATCTATTTATCTATCTATCTATACATATATATGCATATACTTATATGTATCTATCTATCTATCTATCTATATATATATATATATATATATATATATATATATATATATATATATATATATATATATATATATATTCTCTTTCTCTCTCTCTCTCTCTCTCTCTCTCTCTCTCTCTGTATATATATATATATATATATATATATATATATATATATATATATATATATATATATATATATATATATATATATATATATATATATATAAATGCATATATATATATATATATATATATATATATATATATATATATATATATATATATATATATATATATATATGCATTTATATATATATACATATATATATATATATATATATATATATATATATATATATATATATATATATATATATATATATATATATATATATATATATACATATGTATATATATATATATATATATATGTATATATATGTATATATGTATATATATGTATATGTATATATATATATATATATATATATATATATATATATATATATATATATATATCCTATGCAAACCTGGAGTACGCAGACATTACCACAGTACTCTGCAACACTCTTGACCGAAGGTTAGGCCTGTGCATCAATTGGTCCAAAACTGAGCTGATGCACGTCGGTGAAGGCCCAGACCCACCCCCTCTCACCTTCAACAATATTTCTGTAAAGTTCAGCCCCAAATTTACCTACCTCGGCTCCACAATCACCCAAACAGGAGACCTTAAGCCAGAAATAGACCGACGACGAGGACTAGCCGCGGTAGCAATGCAGGCACTATGGAGACCCCTGTGGAGACATAGGGCCATATCCCGAAAACCAAGCTCCGCGTTTACAACACCTCTGTCTTGTCAGTCCTACTCTATGGGTCCGAGACCTGGCCTTTGAATAAAACCCTTGAAACCAGGCTCGATGGCTTTGACAACAGAGAGCGCCCAGAACTATCAGGCATCCACTGGACCCAACACGTCACCAACCAGGAACTCGGGCAAGCGCACCCAACAGACCGCAGCCTCTCGCCTCGCTGCTCAGCGACGCATACGCTGGTATGGACACGTCCAGCGCCGCCCTCAAGATCATCCCACACGTGCCATCCTCAACTTCAACCCCCGGATGGCCGGATGGAGGCGACCCAGAGGCGCACCCCGCACACGATGGCTGGATGGAGTCGCACGGGATCTGAGGGACTGTGGCATCACCCTAGCAGATGCAGAGCAACATGCACAAGACAGACCAGATGGCAAGCCCTGGTGAGAATGGTTGGCTCTACGCGCCCCGATGCGCATGAGTAATAATATATAATACTACTACTACTAATAATAATAATAATATAATTATATACATATGTATAATATGTATATAATATACATATATGATATATATATATAATATACATATATATATATATATATATATATATATATATATATATATATATATATATATATATATATATACATATATATTTATATATACAGTATGTATATATATGTATACATATGTATATATATATATATATATATATATATATATATATATATATATATATATATGTATATACATATACATATATATATATACACACATATATATTCGTTGTTGTTGTTTGTTTGTTTGGATTACTGGAGGTTCCTACAGGTTGCATAGTAACAGTCCAGATCTGAAGACATTTTTCTCTTTTGACTTTGGTGACGCCAAATGCAGTTGCATGTTGATGGTTATTATGACTCTATAAATATCTGCTTTCTACACAAGCCAGAATGATGCTGGTGGATTGAATGCGACCAAAACAAGATTAAGTCTTTTATGTATCTATAATCACATCAATTATCACCTTTCCGTGTTATTCGGGTATTGATAACTCAACATAATTATGATGATAATGACGGTGAGGTTAATGATGATAGTGATGATAATGAGGATGATATCAATAGTTTTGACGAAAAGGATGGTAGGGATGATATTGATGATGATAACAATAATGATAATAACGAGAGCAATGATAATAGGTAGCACATAAAATGTTGTTGTGTTGTGCTGATCTGTACTATGGAAATCTCTTTCTCTCTTTTTCTCCCTCTCTCTCTTTCTCTCTCTCTCTCTCTCTCTCTCTCTCTCTCTCTCTCTCTCTCTCTCTCTCTCTCTCTCTCTCTCTCTCTCTCTCTCTCTCTCTCTCTCTCTCTCTCTCTCTCTTTCTCTCTTTCTTTCTTACTTTCTCTCTCTTTCTCTCTCTCTCTCTCTCTCTCTCTCTCTCTCTCTCTCTCTCTCTCTCTCTCTCTCTCTCTCTCTCTCTCTCTCTCTCTCTCTCTCTCTCTCTCCCCTCTCTCTCTCTTCCGCTCTCTCTTTTGCTCTCCTTCGAAATCACTTTCAGAAAAATGCAGAAAAAAGGGACAAGGAAAGTAAGAAAATATACATTTATTCCTTCTCATGCAACTCTTAGTGTCTAAACCTAAATCTCCTCT
The DNA here is from genome assembly GCA_017312705.2 of Penaeus japonicus. Lineage (NCBI taxonomy): Eukaryota > Metazoa > Arthropoda > Malacostraca > Decapoda > Penaeidae > Penaeus > Penaeus japonicus. The sequence goes on along the minus strand of BOPN01003244.1, from coordinate 45,078 downwards.
CCCCCATCACTCCATCATCCCTCCCCCCCTCCTAACCTTCCACACACCATCCTCCCCCCCCCCCGCCCACTTCCTATA
>BOPN01003244.1:27500-30000 GCA_017312705.2 Penaeus japonicus | reverse complement strand
GAAAGAAAAGGAAAGAAACAAAGAGAGCGAGAGAGTGTCATTTGCAACAACAATAACACCAACAACTGTGATATTTATCGAAACTCTTTTTTTTTCAAATTCTCATAAAAAAAATAATCAAATTGCCATACACTCGAATTGTATTATAAGAAAAAAAAATACCAGGTAATCATATATCAGTAGCTGTCATAATATTTATGATTCTGATTCTGATAATAATACTAATGATAAGGATGATTGTGATAATTAAATTTGTTATAATGGTCATAGTAATCACAAATATGAAGGTAATAATAACATGATTAGATGATGTTGATATTGATTAATAATCATTACTCATATCAACGGAAGTAAACAGGATTTACGTTGCTATAATCATTAAGTGGTTGGATTATGGTTGAGAAATATTTAGAGAATCAAATACAAATATAGGTCAAAGAGTAAAGGACAAAAATCTGAAGGGAAAGGTACGGCTCATTTCACTATTGGTTTATTACAGTAATCTCGACTCTCGGGATATATTAGTAAACATGTTGATAAGGATAATGCAATTTGAGAACTTTGAAGTAGAGAAGGTATGAGGTAGGGGGTAGGGGTGAGAGGGGTGGGGGAGGGGGAGGGGCTTTCAAAACAAGATTATCTTTATTCGGAAATATTTTACATCACGTACACATACACACACACACACGCGCATACACACAGACAAACAAACACACACATACAAACACACAAACAAACAAACACAAAATACACATCGTGCACAAAATCATAATATATATATATATACACTTTCGGTCGCGTGCCTCGATAGGGCAAAAAAAAAGAATAAAATGAATGAAATACGACTTGATAAGCATATCTCATTTGCATATATTGCCGATAAGGTTGACACTGCATGTATATATGGCATGTAATTTCCCTACACGACATCAGACATCCTTCGAGACGCTCCTGCCAGCATCCTTGTCATCTCGAATATCTCCTATGATGCTCTGAAAGTGATTAATTTGTCTGTTGGGTATGTCTGTGGGTGTGTTTTTCGATTTTTCTCTTTCTTTCTTTTTTGTCTCTTTTATTACTGTTATTTATGATTTATTATCACTATTATTATTCATTTTGTTGTTTTTATGGACTGTTATGTTTTTCTTTATTTTTCTCTTCATTTTCTTCACACCACCTTTTAAGATCCTCTTTGTGTAGTTTGCAATCTTCTTTTTTGCAAGATTACATTTTTTTTTTTTTTTTACTGCACCTACATACTACATCTATATCGATGTTGCAATATATTAAGAACAGCCATATATGAATTATATTCATGATTATCATTGAATATTGTTACGGTCATCATAATTATTTTCATCATTGATTATGATTATGATCATTATTACTATAAATAAAATTGATATTGTAGACATCATCTTTATCATTGTTATCATTACTATTATTGTTATTATAATAATCATTATTACTATTTTAATTATCATCTTTAGTATTTGTATCATCATCATCATCATTATCCTCATTTCCATATGTTTTTTTTATCTTTTCGTTTATATTATCTATTCTTTATTTATTAAAAAATATAAAATCTAGTATGTATTTTCACATGGAATTGTTAGAATACCCTTTTAGCTCTCAGCGTGAATGAAATAACCAAAGAAAAAAAATGACAAGCTTGTTGTCATTTTAAATTCATAGATTTTATTTCTTTTCGATTGATTTGCATTTTTTTTTCTTTTTTTTTCTTTTTTTTTTGTCCAAATGCCTCTCTCCCAACCCCCCCTTCCTTCCATTCTCCCCCTTCCCCTCTCTCACTCCCCCCCTCCTCCTATCCCATCCACCTCTATCCTATCCACTCACATCCATCGTTTGTTCCACCCTGTCTCGTGAATCCTATCTTATCCACCTCCTCCTCCCCCTCTTACACCTTTTCCCCTATTTTATCCTCACCCTTTCCCTCACTCCCTACTCTCTTCTCCTTCCCTCCCTACCTACCCTCCTCTCCCTCCCCTCCCTCCCTTCCTCCCCATCCACCCTCTCTGCCCAACCTTCCCCCCCCCCCTGTTCCAGTCAATCAGGATATGATTAGGCCTATGCTGTCATTTCATGGCTTAAAAAAGAAGAAAAAAAAAAAGAAGCCGGGGGAGAGATTCAACAGGGCGGTCTAATTTGCCGCGCTACCGACCTGCAACAGCGTCTTAATGATCTTACTAGCCTTTAATAATAACTTGCAAGGGTTCTTTAATGATCTCCTTGCCACAGAACTCCCCCTTCCCCCCCCCCCTGCCACCCACCCCCACCTACCCCCATCCCTACCCATCCTCCCACATGCATATACACACACCACCCTATCTCCTCACTCCTCCCCCCACCCTCTCTTTAGGTGCTCTCCCCTCACCCCCCCCTCCTCTATCCCTCTTTGGGTCCTCTCCCCACACCCCCCTCGACCCCTCCTCTCACCCATCCCCCCCTCCTCTCCCTCCCTTTGGCCTCCCTTCCA
>BOPN01003244.1:17500-22500 GCA_017312705.2 Penaeus japonicus | reverse complement strand
TATATATATATCCGTTTGTGTGTTTGTTTGGCTGTGTGGATATGGCGTTGACTGTTTTGTTTGTGTGGTTTGTCTTGTCTGTGTTTTTTTTCTTTGTTTGTTTGTTTGTTTGTTTTTGTGTGTTTTGTCTGTTTGTCTGTCTTGGGCGTTGCGTTTGTTTTTATTTGTTTGATTATCTGTGGGTTTCTTTTTTCCTTTATTTTTGGTTTGTTCGTCTTCCTTTCTCTCTCTCTCTCTTTCTTTCTTTCTTTCTTTCTTTCTTTCTCTCTCTCTCTCTCTCTCTCTCTCTCTCTCTCTCTCTCTCTCTCTCTCTCTCTCTCTCTCTCTCCCTCCCTCCCTCCCTCCCTCCCTCCCTCCCTTCCTCTCTCTCTCTCTATCTATCTATCTCTCACCCCCTTCCTTATCCGGCACCCCTCCCCACGTATTGCCAACCCTTCCGACGGCCTTTTCGCGTTCTGACAGCCCGGGAATGGCTTCTACTCTCCGATATTGATGGAAAACCATTCTGCTTAGGACTCTCGCCGCAGGCCTTCTTACGCGGCCATTTGTTTCTCGTAAGAAAGGAGACCATTGGCAGCAACACACGCCCGCATCACGCCCGTGCTCCGACTTCCCGACCGCCCATTCGACTGCCGACTGACTGACCATTATTATGGTAGTGTGGTTCGTGACCTTGGCTAGGATTTTTTTTTTTTTTTTTTTTTTTTGGGGGGGGGTAATTGTTAGATTTTTTATTTTCTCTCTGAATATCTCTAGGTGTTGATTTATGTGTCTTTATCTATCTAGTATCTGTCTGTCTATCTAGCTATCTGTCTCTCCATCATTGTATATCTATCTATCTGTCTATAAATCTATCTATACATCTATCTATCTTTAATTATCTTTCTTTATTGGTATGTATGTCTGCGTGTTTCTATAGTATAAAGATATATACCATATACAGAAAGAGAGAGAGAGAGTAAGTAGTGAGAGAGGGAAAGAGAAAAGACGAGAGAGAGAAGAGAAGACAAGAGACGAGGGAGAGAGAGAGAGAGTGAGAGAGACAGAAGAGAAAACATATTAATAAAAACCAGACAGACAGACAGACACACCAACAACAAAAATAATAATAAATAAATAAATAAAATAAACACGTCATGAAAACTGTTCCATAGAGTTTCTCACGCTCCTAATACACTTTGCTTATATCCTCGACGTCTTGAGAATCACGTGTCCCATATACTTTGAATCCTTTTCGCTGATCTTTTTTCGATTCTTTGTTTTGTTTCTCTTTTCATTAGAGAGGGAGAAAGAGAGAGAGACATCTGTTTTGAACGCACGGATACGTAGGTGTAGATGGATAAAGAGACTGAGAGAGGGAATGGAGAGACAGATAGGTAGACAGACGAAAAAAGAATGAGAGAGAAAGATAAGGTAGAGAGACAGGAGAGAGAGAGAGAGAAAGAGAGAGAGAGAGAGAGAGAGAATCTGCCTGCATATCTGTCATCCTATTTTTTCCTATACTAGAATTACACTGCTTTCACGACACATGGTACAAGCTCTGTAACAGACGACAAATAATCTTATTACAGAAGGGCAAAGCTGGAACATGTTTTGATCAAGTTAGAGACACACACGCATAGATGTAGGTGTAGATGGGTAGATAGATTTAATTAGAGAAAGGGGAGGAATAGAGAGATAGTTAGGCAGACATAAGATATAGAATGAGAGAAAAAGATAAGTTGGAAGGACAGGAGGAGATAGATAGAGAGAGAGAGAGAGAGAGAAAGACAGACAGACAGACAGAGAGAGACAGAGAGAGAGACGTGGGGAGAGAGAGAAAGAGAGAGAGAGAGAGAGAGAGAGAACTGTAGAGAGAGTGAGAGAGAGAGAGAAAGGGAATGATTGACGTGGAGAGAGAGAGACAGATACACAGACAGAAAGACAGAAAAACATTACCAAATCAAATTCCTCATATTATTGTATTTCTTTGGCTTTTTTCCCTCTCCATCCTAGCCGCCTGTGCCATTGGCGGGGGAGTAGTGTCTTCGTTAACATTGGCGAAATTCCTGTTGCTAACGATATACGGGGAATTGTTTGTTTGTGTGTGTGTGTGTGTGTGTGTTTGTGTATGTATGTGTATATGTATGTATGCGTATATCTATGCACGAATGTATGTATGCATGCATGTATATATGTATGTATCCATCTATCTATCTATTTATACATGTATGTATGTATATATGAATATGTATACACAGCCACACATACACACGCACACACACAAATGACCGCCCTCTCCCACTATATATCCACACCCACAAAAAAAGTTCCCTCACAAGAGGAATCACACTACTTACCCGCCATCATTTTTCCTCGGCCCGGAAGTGCACACTCTTCTAAATAGGTGATAATAACACCATCGCGCCCGTAGATCATGTACTTTCTACATTCATAATGACCATAAAGACTCTTTTCCGCTTGAATCACAACACAATATCAACTCTAGTGCCGAGGCAGATGGTCGTATTGCAGAGAGTCGGAAATAACCTTTGGTTTAATAAGAGAGGTCAGAGTAACAGAATAACTACGCTGAGCTGAAGTCCGCCGTTTATTGCAGTGTTATGAGGTTGTGTGGTGGTGTGTGGGGGGGGGGGGCGTGTGAGTGTGTTTGCTTGCGTACGTGAGAGAAGAGGGAGAGTGAGGGAGGGAGGGGGAAAGGAGGGAGAGAAGGGAGGGAGGGAGAAAGGGGGGAGAGAAGGGAGGGAGGGAGAAAGGGGGGAGAGAAGGGAGGGAGGGAGAAAGGGGGGAGAGAAGGGAGGGAGGGAGAAAGGGGGGAGAGAAGGGAGGGAGGGAGAAAGGGGGGAGAGAAGGGAGGGAGGGAGAAAGGGGGGAGAGAAGGGAGGGAGGGAGAAAGGGGGGAGAGAAGGGAGGGAGGGAGAAAGGGGGGAGAGAAGGGAGGGAGGGAGAAAGGGGGGAGAGAAGGGAGGGAGGGAGAAAGGGGGGAGAGAAGGGAGGGAGGGAGAAAGGGGGGAGAGAAGGGAGGGAGGGAGAAAGGGGGGAGAGAAGGGAGGGAGGGAGAAAGGGGGGAGAGAAGGGAGGGAGGGAGAAAGGGGGGAGAGAAGGGAGGGAGGGAGAAAGGGGGGAGAGAAGGGAGGGAGGGAGAAAGGGGGGAGAGAAGGGAGGGAGGGAGAAAGGGGGGAGAGAAGGGAGGGAGGGAGAAAGGGGGGAGAGAAGGGAGGGAGGGAGAAAGGGGGGAGAGAAGGGAGGGAGGGAGAAAGGGGGGAGAGAAGGGAGGGAGGGAGAAAGGGGGGAGAGAAGGGAGGGAGGGAGAAAGGGGGGAGAGAAGGGAGGGAGGGAGAAAGGGGGGAGAGAAGGGAGGGAGGGAGAAAGGGGGGAGAGAAGGGAGGGAGGGAGAAAGGGGGGAGAGAAGGGAGGGAGGGAGAAAGGGGGGAGAGAAGGGAGGGAGGGAGAAAGGGGGGAGAGAAGGGAGGGAGGGAGAAAGGGGGGAGAGAAGGGAGGGAGGGAGAAAGGGGGGAGAGAAGGGAGGGAGGGAGAAAGGGGGGAGAGAAGGGAGGGAGGGAGAAAGGGGGGAGAGAAGGGAGGGAGGGAGAAAGGGGGGAGAGAAGGGAGGGAGGGAGAAAGGGGGGAGAGAAGGGAGGGAGGGAGAAAGGGGGGAGAGAAGGGAGGGAGGGAGAAAGGGGGGAGAGAAGGGAGGGAGGGAGAAAGGGGGGAGAGAAGGGAGGGAGGGAGAAAGGGGGGAGAGAAGGGAGGGAGGGAGAAAGGGGGGAGAGAAGGGAGGGAGGGAGAAAGGGGGGAGAGAAGGGAGGGAGGGAGAAAGGGGGGAGAGAAGGGAGGGAGGGAGAAAGGGGGGAGAGAAGGGAGGGAGGGAGAAAGGGGGGAGAGAAGGGAGGGAGGGAGAAAGGGGGGAGAGAAGGGAGGGAGGGAGAAAGGGGGGAGAGAAGGGAGGGAGGGAGAAAGGGGGGAGAGAAGGGAGGGAGGGAGAAAGGGGGGAGAGAAGGGAGGGAGGGAGAAAGGGGGGAGAGAAGGGAGGGAGGGAGAAAGGGGGGAGAGAAGGGAGGGAGGGAGAAAGGGGGGAGAGAAGGGAGGGAGGGAGAAAGGGGGGAGAGAAGGGAGGGAGGGAGAAAGGGGGGAGAGAAGGGAGGGAGGGAGAAAGGGGGGAGAGAAGGGAGGGAGGGAGAAAGGGGGGAGAGAAGGGAGGGAGGGAGAAAGGGGGGAGAGAAGGGAGGGAGGGAGAAAGGGGGGAGAGAAGGGAGGGAGGGAGAAAGGGGGGAGAGAAGGGAGGGAGGGAGAAAGGGGGGAGAGAAGGGAGGGAGGGAGAAAGGGGGGAGAGAAGGGAGGGAGGGAGAAAGGGGGGAGAGAAGGGAGGGAGGGAGAAAGGGGGGAGAGAAGGGAGGGAGGGAGAAAGGGGGGAGAGAAGGGAGGGAGGGAGAAAGGGGGGAGAGAAGGGAGGGAGGGAGAAAGGGGGGAGAGAAGGGAGGGAGGGAGAAAGGGGGGAGAGAAGGGAGGGAGGGAGAAAGGGGGGAGAGAAGGGAGGGAGGGAGAAAGGGGGGAGAGAAGGGAGGGAGGGAGAAAGGGGGGAGAGAAGGGAGGGAGGGAGAAAGGGGGGAGAGAAGGGAGGGAGGGAGAAAGGGGGGAGAGAAGGGAGGGAGGGAGAAAGGGGGGAGAGAAGGGAGGGAGGGAGAAAGGGGGGAGAGAAGGGAGGGAGGGAGAAAGGGGGGAGAGAAGGGAGGGAGGGAGAAAGGGGGGAGAGAAGGGAGGGAGGGAGAAAGGGGGGAGAGAAGGGAGGGAGGGAGAAAGGGGGGAGAGAAGGGAGGGAGGGAGAAAGGGGGGAGAGAAGGGAGGGAGGGAGAAAGGGGGGAGAGAAGGGAGGGAGGGAGAAAGGCGTCACACTATGGGTGATACAGGATGGGTATTTCAGGGGGAGGGAGTGGGAGGGGGGAAGGAGGGAGGGAGGGGGGAGGTAGGGAGAGATAGATAGAGAGAGGGAGATAGAGAGA
>BOPN01003243.1:166938-168803 GCA_017312705.2 Penaeus japonicus | reverse complement strand
GAAAAACAGCGAAGAGAGAGAGAGAGAGAAAGGAAAGATAAAGAAGAGGGGGGGCGAAGGGGCACAGAGAAGAAAGAGGGGCGGAGAAAGAGAGGAGAGGAGGAAAGAGAGAGATAGAGAAAAAAAACCTATATATATATATATATATATATATATATATATATATATATATATATATATAGAGAGAGAGAGAGAGAGAGAGAGAGAGAGAGAGAGAGAGAGAGAGAGAAAAGGTAGAATATAATTAGAATAAGGATAATTTTGAGGGGAAGGAGAGAGAAGAAAAAGTCATAGAAGAGGAAGTAGCGATAATAGAAAATATAAAGAATCTAATAAATCAAGAAGAGAAGACGAAAAGTGAGAAAACAAACAAGGAATAAAGTCGGATGTATGAGGAGACATGGTAATGAATAATGAGGGATTGTGAGGATAAAATGAGAGAGAGAGAAGGAGGCGAGAAGAGCAAGGGAGAGGTTGGCGGTGGCGAGGTTATTGTGGGGAAAAGATTGAGCTAAAAATTCAAGCTACCATGAACACGCTGACGTATTACCAGCATCATCTTCTCTCTCTCTCTCTCTCTCTCTCTCTCTCTCTCTCTCTCTCTCTCTCTCTCTCTCTCTCTCTCTCTCTCTCTCTCTCTCTCTCTCTCTCTCTTCTCTCTCTTCTTTCTCTCTCTCTCTCTCTCTCTCTCTCTCTCTCTCTCTCTCTCTCTCTCTCTCTCTCTCTCTCTCTCTCTCTCTCTCTCTCTCTCTCTCTCTCTCTCTCTCTCTCTCTCTCTCTCTCTCTCTCTCTCTCTCTCTCTCACGCTCGCTCGCTCGCTCTTTTCTCTCTCTCTCTTTCTTTCTCTCTCTCTCTATCTATCTGTCTACCTCTCTCTCTCTCTCTCTCTCTCTCTCTCTCGCTCTTCTCTATCTCTCTCTCTCTCTCTCGCTCTTCTCTCTCTCTCTCTCTCTCTCTCTCTCTCTCTCTCTCTCTCTCTCTCTCTCTCTCTCTCTCTCTCTCTCTCTCTCTCTCTCTCTCTCTCTCTCTCTCTCTCTCTCTCTCTCTCTCTCGCTCTTTTCTATCTTCTTACATTTTTTTTTTCTCTCTCTCTTTCCTTTTCCTATCCTCTTCTTCACCATTTCTCTATTCTCCTTCATTTTCTCCTGCTTCTCTTCTTCTACCCTATCCTCCTCTTCCTCTTCTTCTCCTCCTCCTGTACTCTAACGCCTTTCTCTCCTCTTCCACCCTCCTCCTCCTCTCCTCCCCTCCCCTTACCCTATCCCCCCCTTCCCCCTTCTCTTCCTGTTCTTCCCCCTCCCGCTCCTTCCCTGCCTCCCCTCTTTCCCCTTCCCCCTCCTTCTCTTTCCCTCCCCCCACCCTCCTCCTCTCCTTCCTTCTCCCTCATCCTCTTCCTCTCCTTCCCTCCCCCCCTCCTCTTCCTTTCCTTCCTTCCCCCAACCATTCTCCTCTCCTTCCCTCCCCCTCTCCCCCAATCCTCCTCCTCTCCTACCCCCCCCCTCCCCACTCCCGCTTCCTCTCCCTCTCCCCCTTCCTCTCCCTCTCCCCCCATCCTCTCCCTCTCCTTCTCCCCCTTCCCTCCTTCCTCCTCTCCTTCCCTCTCCCTCCCCCCCTCTCCGCAAGGACCTCGGGACAAGAGTCTCCGTGTTCCAATTTCCTCCAGGAAGGACTGAAGGAGCGACAGCTGTTGCGCTTCGGCTTTTCTCCTTCCTCCTCCTCCTCTTCCTCCTCTTCCTCTTCTTTTTCTTCTTCTTCTCCTCTTATTATCATTATTGTTATCGTCCTCCTCCCCTTCTCCTCCACCTCCTCCTCCTACTCATCTTCTTCCTCCTCCTACTCTTCTTCATCCTCCTCCTCCTCTTCCT
>BOPN01003243.1:125000-135980 GCA_017312705.2 Penaeus japonicus | reverse complement strand
CCTCATCATAATCATCATCATCATTATCATCATTATCATTATCATCATCACCATCATCATCATCATCATCATTATTATCATCATCACATTAAGAGAATGACGTAGATGATGATCACGACAGTGTTTATAATGAATAAAGTTGATTAACGGTCTTATTACCAACCACTCAACAATCCTAATTACTTCTCATGCCAATAAACGAGGTACCGTAATCAGTATGGCCTTCGTAATTACCTATACCATTATCCTTGTGATCATTAATCCAAGCAGGACTTACCGTAGGTCATGTCTATAAGCATTACGGTCATTCTTAAACGCATTACGTCAAATCGGGTCATGTTAGGCGTAATTATTGAATACCCTTCCCTCCCTCCTGCCCCCTTCCCACACACGTCCTCCCTGACCCCAGCCTTGGTAGTCTAATCATTCTCTTTTTTTTTTCTTCCTCTCCCCTACAATCTTCTCCCTCCTCCCCCCATTCTTTTCTTCTTACCCCCTCCCTCCCCCTTTCTCCTCCATACTCCTAGTTTCTCCTCCTCTTCCCTCAATTTTTCTCTTCTTCCTTCAATTTTCTTTACTTTTTTTCTTTTTCTGTTTTCTTTTTTTTTTTTTTTTTCTTGTTCCCTTTTCTTTGTATGACTTTTTCTTGATTTTTCTTTTCTATTTTTTAAAAGTTTATTACTTTATTACCTTTCTCTCTTCTTCGAACGCACCTGATGATCTACCCGAGGATCGAACAAGTGATTAACGATCGACTGCTCTACTTTATAGTTCGTCTAAGCAGGGGGATTGTAGAGGTGTTTAGATTTTTTCCTTTTTTTCACTATAAATGAGTATATTAATTACGTTTTTCTAATGTTTTTTAAAGTTTTCTCAGATAGTGTTCAGACTTGACTATATCGCTGCCACTGACTGCTTTCACTCTTTTCTTATTGGACTTCCTTCACCCAACTCCCTCCCCTTCTCCCCTTTCTTCCTCGAACTTCTTTCCCCCAACCCGTCCCTCGCCCCCCTCCCTTTCATCTTTATTCCTCCAACTCTCTTACTTGTCCCTTCTTCCCTATCCTTCCCTCACCCGACCTCTATCCTTCCTCACTCTTCCTTCTGTTTTACCCCCTATCTCCCCCCCCCCCCACCCCCATCCTTTCCTCTCCCTCCCCCGTCCTTCTGCTTTACCCCCTCCCCTCTCCCCTCCCCTCCCCCCTATTCTCCATTTCTCCGCTTCAGAATGCAATAATGGTTCTATTTCCCTTACACAGATGCCGCTATTATTCTGTCGGCGACTCTCTCCTTCTCTCTCCCTCTCTCTCTTTCTATCTATTCATCCTTTTCCCTCTCTCTATCTCTCTCTGGCTCTATGTCTGTCTCTTTTACACTATCTCTTTTTCTGTCTCTTACTCATTCTGTCTACTTGACTGTCTGTCTCTCTTTCTCTATCTCTGTCTCTCTCTGTCTGTCTGTCTGTCTCTCTCTCTCACCCTACCTCCCTACCACCCTCCCTTCTTCTCTCCCTCTCTTTCTCTCTCTCACTCTGTCAGTTCCCCTTCTCTCTCTCTTTATCTCTTTTTCCTTTCCTATTCGTTTTATGTGTTTTTTTTACCGCTTATCACTTACTAACACATTATTCGTCTATCAGTTTCTATAAAAAAAAATAACAAATACAAACCTCGGCATGTTGCATCATTTACAGTTATTTACAACTTTCATTCAATAAATTTAAAGTCAGAATTTGTCCGAACATAATCAGCTAAGTTAAATTATTCAATGACCAACTTTTTATATATATTTTTTTTCGCCAGTGCAAATAATCATACTAAATCAGATATGTTATTAATAGTAAACTGTGATGATAAATTCAATGTTTGATTCAATTACCAGACAATTAATTTGATAGACGGTTTTATAAAGCTTTCTGACAAGAGTGAAATGGGTTGGATTGTTTGTTTCCTTGTTTTTTCCTTTTTTTTCATTATTATTGCCATGCATGATTGATGAGCGACTAACGGAATATGAGATCTTGGCGGTTTGCTAGGTGTACTGTGTCGACATGGTTATATGAATATATGAATATATATTGTATAAATATATGTATGTTACACACACACACACACACACACACACACTCACACTCACACACTCACTCACACTCTCACACACACACACACACACACACACACACACACACACAGACTCTTACGCACAACCCGCTAACGCCTCCCCCCCCCCCCACCTAAACCCAACCCACAGATTGGATTTCGTGGAGTTCACTCTATCGGGGCCGGACGCGACTGAGCAGCAGTGCCTAACGGACAGGTTCTCTGTGGCGGGCGCCTCCTCTCTGCCTCTCATCTGTGGCGTCAATTCGGGAAATCACAGTAAGTTATGTTCTGATTACTTCCGCCGAGAAGGTTGTTCTGTTCATGCACATCTTTATAGAAAACGGATCTGCTACTGGCTGGGAGTCCGTTTTCTCTTTGGAGATTTGTGGTAGACTTATGCATTTTGATACTGGTCTTTCTCGTGCGTTCGTTCGCGCGCGCTCTCTCTCTCTCTCTCACTCTCTCTCTCTCTCTCTCTCTCTCTCTCTCTCTCTCTCTCTCTCTCTCTCTCTCTCTCTCTCTCTCTCTCTCTCTCTCTCTCTCTCTCTCTCTCTCTCTCTCCCCCGCCCCCCCCCCCTCTCTCTCTCTCTCTCTCTCTCTCTCTCTCTCTCTCTCTCTCTCTCTCTCTCTCTCTCTCTCTCTCTCTCTCTCTCTCTCTCCCCCCCCTCTCTCTCTCTCTCTCTCTCTCTCTCTCTCTCTCTCTTTCTCTCTGTGTCTCTCTCTCTCTCCCTCTCTTTCTTTTCCCGCTCTCTTTCTCTCTCTGTTCCCCTCGCTCTCTCTCTCGCTCTTCCCCCCCCCCCTTCTCTCTCTATCGCTCCTTCTTCCCCCCCCCCCCACCCTCTCTCTCTTTCTTTTATCGCTCTCTTGCTTTCTCTGTTCCCCTCTCTCTCTCTCCCTAGCTCTGTCTCCCCCCCTCTCTCTCTCTCGCTTTTTCTTCCACCCTCTCTCCCTCTCTCTCTCTCTCTCTCTCTCTCTCTCTCTCTCTCTCTCTCTCTCTCTCTCTCTCTCTCTTGCTCTCTCTCTTTCTTTTCTTGCTCTCTTGATTTCTCTGTCCCCCCCCTCTCTCTCTCGCTCTGTCTCCTCCCCCCCCCCTCTCTCTTGGTCTCTCTCTTTCTCGCTCTCTTGATTCCCATGCTCCCCCTCTCTCTCTCTCTCGCTCTCTCTCCCCCCCCCTCTCTCTCTCTCCCCCCTCTCTCACTCTCTCTCTCTCTCTCTCTCTCTCTTTTTCTCGCTCTCTTGCTTTCTTTGTTCCCTCTCTCTCTCTCTCTAGCTCTGTCTCCCCCCCTATTCAACTATATATTTATTTTTCTGTCTATCAATCAATCAATCAATCTATCTGTCTATCCATCTGTCTATTTACCTGCGCATTTGTGTGTGTGTGTGTGTGTGTGTGTGTGTTTGTAATGCTAAGCCATGCTTCCGCAGACTGTCCCCAGGCGCTTCGCAAGGAAATAGGAAATAATGAAAACAATGAAATAATATAAAAAGATTTATGAGAGTATCAAATGGCTCAAATCCTGTGAAGTTTTTCGGTACTAATCATAAACCGTACGAGTACTATGCGTGTTGTTTGTAATCTCATCCAATTATCACTCATTTGATACGGTTGTTAAAGCTCGAAACCTATATCTATAGATAATTATTTTTATATTATTTTTTTCATATTGTTTGTTCATATATNTTTCCTTCCTGCCTCCCTCCATCCCTCCCTCCCCCCCACACTCCCATCCTTCCTCCCTCCCTCCCTCCCTCCCTCCCTCAACCTCCCTCCTTCTCCCCCTCCCTCCCTCCCCCCCCCCCCTCCCCTTCCTCACCCTCCATCTCATCCTCACTCTCCCAGCGCCAATGACAGTGACAGAGAGATGCAGACACGGTGGAGAGATGACAAAGAACATTACGTTGAATGACATCACGTTCAGTTTCCGGAAGTTTATAGCTCCCCCCCCTCCCTATCCCCCCCCCCACCACACAGACAGACACTTCCGAATGCATTCTAATATGGCTCTAATTTGCCGCCGATGGTCGTAACTCCTGTTGAATATTACCATTAGCTGAGCCTTCGTCACTGGCTCAGTGAGACTGTAGTTGTGTGTAAAAAATTTATTTTTTATTTTTATTTTTTTATTCTTCGTTCTTCTTCTTCTTCTTCTTCTTTTTTGGTATCCCTTGTTTATTTGTATGACTGTTGTTTTGTTTCGTTTTCGTTTCTTATTTTATCGGTTTGTTTTGCTTTATCTTATCTGATTCATTTATATATCTATCTTTTTTATCATCGTTTTATCTATTATAATCATTATCAGTCTTTTTTTTTTTTTTTTTTCTTTTTTGAGAAAGGGAATTTATTTTATTATCGTATATTTTTGTTCGTGGAAATCTCGGGGCCAAAAAAAGAAGGGGGAGGGGGGAGTAACGGGGTCGGAGGATGTTCGGGAGGAGAGGAGGGAGAGGGACGGAAAGGAGGGGGGCATAGAGGAGGAGGGGGGGAGGGACGGAGAAGAGGGGAGGGGATCATTGCAACTTTTGTTTCCGTTGTGCAGATGGGATTTAACTTCTTTTTTATCATATTTCTTTTTCTTCTTTTCCTACGTTTTCTCCATTTTCCATTTCATTTCTTTTCTCTTTCTCTTTTTTTCTCTAAGTTTCATTCTTTCTCTTTTTATTTTATTTTTTTCTTGTTTCTTCCGCCCTTCTGAGGAAAAAGAAACTACACCTACACTCACACTCACCTACATTTACACCCACGCCTTATAGATACACCCAACGCGTTCCCTCTACACCCACCACCCGTTTCCACTACATCGCACCGACCACCTACACCCACTTCTACACCCACAGACACCTACTATGCCAACCACACCTACTCCTATACCCAAATACACCCATTCACTCCCAATACACCCACACCCACTTACACACACCCACTTCATCCGCCACCCACACCCAAATACATTCACGCACTTCCAATACACCCACCCAAGCACACCCACTTCATTCGCCACCCACACCCAAATACACCCACACATTTCCAATACACCTATCCACACCCACTGCATCCGCCACCCACACCCGCCCACACCCACGCACTTCCAATACACCCATCCACACCCACCCACCCAAGCACACCCACTGCATCCGCCACCCACGCCCGCCCACGCCCACAGCCAGCGGCCATCACTCATCCAAACCGCAAACAGGGTTCCTTTCAGCTTGTCACCGTTCCTCTCACTAACTCCATCTAGCGGCTGCGTCTCACGGGGAAAATAACATCAGATTGCAGACTTTGAGGTGCATTTGCCATCATCCTCTCTTGCAACATTATCTTCACCGGGGGAAGTCGGAGCGAATACTCGTCCTTCTGTGTGACTGGTACTGTTATTTTCATTCTATCTCTCTCTCTCTGTCTTTCTCTCTCTCTCTCTTTCATTCTCTTTATTCCTCTCTCTCTCTCTCTCTCTCTCGTTCTCTCTCTCCCTCTACCTCTCCCCCTCTTTCTTTCTCTCTCTCTCTCTCTCTCTCTCTCTCTCTCTTTCTCTCTCTCTCTTTCTTTCTCTCTCTCTTTTTTCTCTATTTTTCTCTCTCTCTCTTTCTCTCTCTCTCTCTCTCTCTCTCTCCTCTCTCCCTCTCTCCTTTTTTGTCTTCTCTTCACTCAGAGTGCGTGATAGACAGCTTTTGCCGTTCGCCATCGTAGCACATACTAGTCATTCGTTTCTGTTTTGTTCTTGTCTTTATTGTGGTCTGCTCTTCTCCGCCCCTTTCTGGTTTTGCTATTACGCATTGTAATTATTGCATTAAATTGCTTTACGCTCCTGTGCTGTTGCATGACCATTTGCTTCGTCTCTTTATGGCTTTCTTTTCTCATGCACTTTCAGCCTTTCATTACTACGTCTGTTTAAATTTTCACAAGCATATTGCAGTCACGCCTACACGTGTTTCGGTCTCCCTCCCACCTGTTGGCGCACCTGCCTAGACAACTGCAACCACACCTACCGAACGTTTGCATTAGCCACGCCCACAAGCACGTTGCTGTAACCACGCCCATGCTCCCACAAGCACATTACTGTAGCCCCGCCCATGCTCCCACAAGCACTCTGACAATGACACGTCCCCGGGCACGACAATGCTGATTAGAGAGCACAAAGGAATTTATTGGTTCAAATTGCAGGAAAGACGAATATAAACAGGCTCTGCGTGGATTTATAATCTCTAGTTATCCAAAACGGTGATATATACATTTTTGTTCTACTTGGGTAGGGAAGCGAGAGAGAGAGAGAGAGAGAGAGAGAGAGAGAGAGAGAGAGAGAGAGAGAGAGAGAGAGAGAGAGAGAGAGAGAGAGAGAGAGAAAGAGAGAGAGAGAGAGTGAGTGAAAGAGATAGAAAGAGAAAGAGAGAGAGAGAGAGAGAGAAAGAGAGAAAGAGAAGAGAGAGGGAGAGAGAGAGCGATAGAGAGAGAGAGAGAGAGAGAGAGAGCGATAGAGAGAGAGAGAGAGAGAGAGAGAGAGAGAAAGAGAGATAGAGAAAGAGAGAGAGAGGGGGGGTTGAGAAAGTATAAGACTATACCCTGGCTCTTAATGCAGTCAACTAATTACCATGTGTTTACATTTTTTGTTTGCTTACTTCTCCAAGGTCCCTTTACTGCGCTGCCAGACGCAACATTTTTCTTCTTGTTTTTCGTCTATTCGAAACTTCATTAGATTTTTTTTAATGAAAATTATTATCGGAAATTATAATCGAATGGATAACTTTTTTTTATTTTTGTTGTTATGTTATTATCATTATTATTATAATAATAATAATAATAATAATAATAATTATTATTATTATTATTGTTGTTGTTATTATTACTACTATTATCATTATTATAGTTATTACCATTATTATAGTTATTATTATTCCTATCATTATCATCATCATTATCATTCCTATCATTATCATGATTACCACTACCATTATCATTATCATCATCATTATCTATCATCTTCGTTATCATCACCAAGCTTTGTATCGGTAATTAAATGTTTTCCCTATTAGTGAAAGCAACCAGCCGTTATGTTTGCGTTATGTCTTAAGTACCAATTTTAATGCAATTTTTTTTTTTTTTTTCGAAGAGGACGCTTAAATCTATTCATTTTTTCTTTGTTTTGATATTTGATTATGCTGAGTGAAAGAGTGTCGAGAGTAAGCATTAATTGCCGGTTGCAGGGAATTCTTTGAGTGTGATGCTATTGTGATGTTGGTTATTGTACTGGGTGTTACTGTTATGTGGTATTTTGATGTATCGTATAGTTCGTTATAATGTATGATTTTGATATATGTTATTGTGAGGTATTATATACCCTATTCTATTATATGATTTAACTATAACCTGTTGTCCTGTTCATATACTTTATTACATTAAATACTAGCACTAAATTCTTCCTTACTATATTCTTCTATACTATACACAGTTTATATAATCACTATATACTATTATCTAGTGCTATAATGCTATTCTATTGATATATGTTACAGTGCTATACTTCTAATATTTCATGCCTACATTTACTGTGAGTAAACACGAAATTCAAAACGATTCCGAAATGGAGAACCACAGACAGAACGTTTTTAAACATGCAAGACAATAGATAAATACATCCAGATGATGTACAGGTTCTTCCGTCCCCCTTAAAAAAAAAAAAAAAAAAAAAAAAAAAAAAAAAAAAAAAAAAAAAAAAAAGGGGGGGGGGGGCAGGGCTCTAGTGAGATCCAGGCGACGCAGAGTCCATCACCTTGAAAGCTCTTGCTCCTCTTGCTCCTCTTACGCCTCTTGCTCCCCCTCCCTTGCCCAGCCTCGACGCGCCACCAGCGAGAAGAAGCGAAGCGAGGGAGGAGGAGGAACACCGGCTTGGAGCGTCTCCTCAGTCGGCTGTTGTCTTATTCCTTCTTTTAGCAACTGTGCTTCTTTTCTCCTTTTTTTGCGTGTGTTTGGATTATGTATCCGTTCACCGTTTTCCGATATCAATATGTACTCTCGGGTTCTATTCATCCTCAACACGAGTAGGATCCACACCCATTGAAGGAGTAAATAAATATCCTATCTTTAAAAAAAAAAAAAAAAAAAAAAAAGCGGTGTCGAGTATTGACTGCGCGGCAGAGCAGCGGCCAAGACCCAATGAATGGGAAAACGTATGAATACTTAAAGTTCCACGAACGCAGTCGTATATCCGCCTACATTGGCAAGCGCGTCAATCCGCGAACGAGAAAGAACTTCGACAGAGCGAGGCAGCAGTTCTGTTGCCACGTTGAAGGGCGATCGAGCGCTTCAGCACGTCCTCAGAAAAGACCTTTCCGACGCTGATTATCAATCGGCTTCCGAGGGAGAGTAATTGACGCAAGGTGGACTCGACAGACAGCCGTGACTATCGAGGCTTATGATCTAATTAGCGCGACGTCGGGAAGTCGGAGCGACCTCGTCGGTTCCTGACATCATTAGGAACACCCACAGGGCTCTTCTCATTACTGCCAGCTCGGTCATTTGCGCCGACGAGACTGTTCATTTGCAAAACGTCGATCCCTCTAACGGCTTCCGTGGCAGGTCAGAGGCAGAACGGAATGAAGAGGACCTGATCCCGCGTTCGGAAACCAGGTCACGGGATTCCCGAAAATCCTATTCCGACCTATTCCCAGTCAACACTCTCTCAGGGTGAGTGAAATAACCAAACAGTATTCACTTTTGCAATATTGATGTGAAATGAAGTAATATGAATGATATGAGTCAAAATATCACCATGCATTATCGTCATCGTCGTCATATATGTATGTACTCAACAACGCATGATTTCATTTCATTCTTATTTGCAGATCTTGCTAATCATTACACCCAAACACTTGCAAAACCCCTTTGCAAATAAGCCTCGCAAAGCCCGATCACAAACAATTCTTGCATCACCGCTAACACATCTTCCAAACCATTGTCTCTAACAAGTCTGACGACCATTATCTCCAACAATTCTCCCAAACCATCTCCAACAACTCAAACGACAATTGACTCCAACAAACCAAACGACCACAACCACCAACAAAACCTTCAACCCATTACCTCATACACATCTCTCTAACCATCTAATTACCTCCAACAACCCTCCTAGATCACCCCCATTCCCCCCATTCCCTCCAACAGCCCTCCTAGATCACCCCATTCCCTCCAACACTTCAGACGCCCCTTATCGCCAACGCATCTCCTCTTCGCGAAAACCAAGATGGCGGACATGTTGAATTCGTCTGCTCGGGTGTTGCATCATTTTCTTGATCACGAGGAGATGGGAGGAAGTTATGGGAAGTTATTGGGGGATTATTGCTTGGCTGAGCGATGGGGCGTAATGCTGCCGTGAAGGGGAAGTTGTTTTTTTGTTGTTTTGTTTTGTGGGGGGGTTGTATTTTGGGAATAACCTGTTGGGTTGTTGGTGTATTTGAGATTAATATTTATTTGGTTTTGGTTTGATGGTTTGTATGTCTGTTTGATTGTCTCTCTGTTTGTATCTTTGTCTTTTTTATTATTATTATTATTATTATTCTCCTCCTTGTCTCTGTGTTTCCATTTCGGTGTCTATCTTACTGCCTATTTATCTTATTAACTTATCCGCCTATTTATTTGTCTATCTCTCTCGCTCTCTCGAATATACTGCGCTCCTAACATCCTTACTTTTGCTTCCTTCATTGATTTCAAATTTCGCCCTCCTCAGCCCCCTCCCCCTCCCCCCCTCCCCCTCTACCCTCTCGTAACTTGTTTTACTTTCTTCTTTCCTTTTGTCTTTTATCCTCTTATATCTCTTCCCTCCTTTCTCTTCTCCCCTCTCCTCTTCCCTCCTTTCTCATTTCCCCTCTCCTCCTCCCCTTTCCTCCTCCCCTCTCCTCCCTCTCCCTCTCTCTTTCTTTCCCCTCCTTTCCCCTCTCCCTCTCCCTCTCCCCTCTCCCTCTCCCTCTCTCTTTCTTTCCCCTCCTTTCCCCTCTCCCTCTCCCCTCGTCCCTCTCCTCCTCCTCTCGCGCCGACGATAATCCTCTCCACTGCAAAGGAACATCAACTCCCTCTCGCCGCCTTCCCATTCCCTCAGGAGGAGGAGGCAGAGGGGAAGGGCATTCGAGGGAAATTGAGGGGAAAGGATGTTCATATCCTGAATGAATGTGCGAAGGAGAAGAAGAAGGAGAAGGAGAGGGGGAACGAGAGAGAGTGGGTGGGGTGGGGTGGAAGAGAAAGGAGAAAGAGAGAGAGGGGGGGGGGGTGAATGGAAGAGAAGAGAGTGAGAGAGTAAGGAGGGAGAGAGGGGGAGGGGGGGAAGATAGAGAGGGAGAGAGAGTGTGGTAGAGTGAGAGAGAATGAGAGAGGGGGAGGGAGAGAGAGAGAGAGAGAAAGACAGAACCACGTTCTCAATATCCGCATTATGTCTTACAGTAACTGACTCACTGATTCATTAACTGACTGACTCTCCTTTGCAACAATTTCCCTTCATATTCTTTTTATCCTTATAATCATTACCACTCAACCACAACAAACGTTTTCCTTTTTAATAAACGTTTCGCAAATCCAGGAAACGTTCACGAGATCAACGGAGCCGCGAAACGTTTCTCAATTGGGTTGCTGGGAACTGAACAAGTTGGGATTGCAAATTGCTCTTTTGTTCGCGTTTGGCGAATGGGAACGTTTATGGAGAAAGAGAGATGGGAGGGGGAGGGAGGGGGAGAGAAACAGAGAGAGAGAAAGAGAAAGAGAAAGAGCGCGTGAGAGAAAGAAAAAGATAGATAGATAGATATATAGAATGAGAGAGAAGGAGACAGAGAGAGAGAGAAAAAAAATGCGCGTGAGAGAGAAAAAGATAGATAGATAGAGTGAGAGAGAAGGAGACAGAGA
>BOPN01003243.1:117500-122500 GCA_017312705.2 Penaeus japonicus | reverse complement strand
GACTTTTTCACTGATTTAGTCACTGATTCACTCATTGACTGATTGACTGACTTTTTCACTGATTTACTCACTGACTCACTGAGAGACTGATTTATTCACTGATTTACTCACTGACTCACTGAGGGATTTATTTACTCGGTGATTCACTCATTGACTGACTGACTTTTTCACTGATTTACTCACTGACTCACTGAGGGATTTATTTACTCACTGATTAATTCACTGATTCACTGAGGGATTTATTTACTCACTAATTCACTCATTGAATGACTGACTTTTTCACTGATTGACTCACTGATTCTCTGAGGGATTTATTTATTCACTGATTTACTCACTGACTCACTGAGGGATTTATTTACTCAGTGATTCACTCATTGACTGACTGACTTTTTCACTGATTTACTCACTGACTCACTGAGGGATTTATTTACTCAGTGATTCACTCATTGACTGACTGACTTTTTCACTGCTTTACTCACTGACTCACTGAGGGATTGATTTGTTCACTGATTTACTCACTAATTCACTGGGGGATTCATTCACTCACTGATTCAGAGAGGGATTGATTTATTCACTGATCCACTGACTGGCTGACTTCCTTATTGATTCACTGAGTGACTGACTTACTCATTGATTCACTAATTGATTGACTTATTCAATGGCTGAATTACTAACTGATTCACCGTTTGACAGATTAACTCACTGGCTCGCCGAGTGACTGACTTACTCACTGACTCATTTGATATGTTCACTGACTAATTTTATCACTGATTCACGAACTTACTCACTGCCTGAAAGACCGAATGGTTTATTCACTCATTCTTTGTCTGATTGAATAAATGAATCAATAATGATAAAAATTGTGTCTATCATGAGGCTAAGAATAATATCAAAGATCATATCAATAATCATAAAAATGATAATAATGATAATAACAATAATGATTTGGTCCCCCCCCCCGCAACTTAATTAAGGTAGAGCGGGCCTAAATGAGGCTTAGGCCTACTTGCTATGGGCTGTATTTGCTGTGTTCTATATATCGTATGTTCCATGTATTTCTTGCATTGCATATTTTATTTTTTCTTTATAATGTCATTTATTCGAATTACATCACGTGACTCATGTGAGGTGTGCATGGATATGCTTTTTATTATCCTAATGATTGCACGTTGTCCAGTATTCAGAATATATAAACTCTAAAATTACTTGTAATATTTATCGACACTTAATGAATTAAGCACTAGGTACATTTGGTTTATATTCGTGGGGACGAAAATGCCTTTATATGAACGACGCCTACAATTCAAAAACAAAATAAACGCGCCATAATAGCCATGCCGATAACTTAGTCCATGGTTCGATTATGTTAAATAAATAAATAAATAAAAAAAAAAATAAGAATGGAATATATATACCAATGCGTTGACCCTCCATTATTGTTTTGTTTATTTTATCATGCAATGGATTATTACGCAATAAGTATAACTTAATTGGTAGTTTTATGAAACGCTCTTTAGGATCTGGACATGGCGCTTAATTTAAAAGCCAAAAGATAAGAAATACATAAATAGATTAATATACGTAAATCTATATATATATATATATATATATATATATATATTGATAGAAATGAAAAGGAGGGGAAAATGAATAGATATATTGGACGAACTAGGCAAAAGAATAAATAGATATGTGAATAAAAAAGCAATGATAATACTAATGATGATAATAACAATAATGATGATGATGATGATGATAAAGATAAAAATAAAAATGATAGTAATGATAATGATAATAACATCAATAGTAATGATAATGATGATAACAATACTAATAATAACAATTGTATAAACTATAAACACAACAATAATAATGATAATAACAACAATAACACTAATAACATAAACACCGCTAAGTTAGAATCGCACCAAGCATAAAAAAGTACACTTATTCGATATATCGAAAACGGACTATTTTTCATCTGCATTTTCGGTGCCAATTTGCTAATAATTATACTGGACGCTAAAATAGACCCTATTGCGTGCTGCTTAAAGGTAATGTATGTCTCTTTAACACTATAGCTCTTAGAGTCGTAAATGGGAGCTGTCAATATGATGTTTATGTGGGTCTGTTTGTCTGTGTGTGTGCGTGTGTGAGTTTATGTGTGTGTGTGTGTGTGTGTTTGTTTGTTTGTGTGTTTATAGGTTTGTTTGTGTTTGTTTGTGTGTGTGTGTTTGTGTTTATGTGTTTGTTTGTGTTTATTTGTGTGTGTGTGTGTGTGTATGTGTGTGTGTGTGTGTGTGTGTATGTGTGTGTGTGTGTATGTATGTATGTATTGATCATAGACTGATATATCCTCTTAGAAAACGGAGATGACATAAAAAACAGATGTCTGTCTCCCAGAAGACTTGTAATATATACAGAATTTCTGGAGCTCTTCCAATTTTTTTTTCCTTTCTCTCTCTCTCTCTCTCTCTCTCTCTCTCTCTCTCTCTCTCTCTCTCTCTCTCTCTCTCTCTTTCTCTCTATTTTTGTCTCTCTATCTCATTCTCTTATTTTCTCTGTTCTCCCTCGATCGGTCGAGAGATAGATAGAGAGATAGATAGATAGAGAGAGAGAAAGAGAGAGAAGGAGAGAGAGAGAAAAAAAAATAACAGCACCAGTGGATGATGCGCAGAAGTAAACAACTAAATGAATATGAATGAAGGAATATCAATGAAGAAAGAGAAGGAGGAGGAGGAGAAGGAGGAGGAGGCAGAGAACAAGGAGAAGGAGGAGGAGAAATGGAAGAAAAAGAAAGAAAAGAACAAGAAGAAGCAAGAGGGCGAGGAGGTCATGAAGAGGAAGAAGAAAAGATGATGAATGAGATGAAGAAGAAGAGGATGATGAAGAAGAAGAGAGAAGAAAATGATGAAAGAGAAGAAGAAAAAATAAAAGAAAATGGAGGAAGAAAAGAAGAATGTGAAGAAGAAGGAGAAGAAAGAAAAAAGAAAAAGAAAATAATAAGAAGAAAGAAAAAAAAAGAAGAGGAAGAAGATCAGAAAAAAATATAAAAAGGATAATAATATAAAGAAAAGTAGATGGAAGAAAAAAAAAGAGAAAAAGAAGAAAAAGAAGAAGATAATAATGATGAAGAGGAGAAGAAGAAGAATAAGAAGAGAGAGGAGGAGAAGACATAGAAGAAACCGTCCGTGATTTCTTCTCGATAACTAATTCGTCTCCACTGTTGGGGGAGATTCAGGAAAGGTCTTGAGAAGCGAGGAGCAGAGACGCTGCTTGACTGACTCACTGATTCACTCATTGACTGACTGACTTTTTCACTGATTGACTCACTGACTCACTGAGGGATTAATTTATTCACTGATTGACTCACTGATTCACTCATTGACTGACTGACTTTTTCACTGATTGACTCACTGACTCACTGAGGGATTAATTTATTCACTGATTGACTCACTTATTCACTCATTGGCTGACTGACTTTTTCACTGATTTTACTCACTGACTCACTGAGGGATTGATTTATTCACTGATTTACTCACTGATTCACTGGGCGATTTATTTATTCACTGATTTACTCACTGACTCACTTAGGGATTCATCTACTCCTGATTCACTCATTGACTGACTGACTTTTTCGCCCGATTTACTCACTGATTCACTGAAGGATTGATTTGTTCACTGATTTACTCACTGATTCACTGAAGGATTGATTTGTTCACTGATTTACTCACTGATTCACTGGGGGATTCATTCACTCACTGATTCAGAGAGGGATTCATTTACTTACTGATTCACTGACTGGCTGACTTACTTATTGATTCATTAATTGATTGACTTATTCACTGACAATGATAATAATGATAATAATAATAATAATAATAATAATAATAATAATAATAATAATAATGATAATAACAATGATAGTTAACCATGATGATGATATTAATAATGAAATGATAGCATGAATGATAGCAATGACAATGATGAAAATGAAAATGATAATAGCAATAACAATGATGATGATAATGGATCATATCATTATCATCAACTTAATCATTATCATCATCATCACTATCATGACAACTATAAGCCACACTATCAACATCGGCATTGTGTCTTACTGTGATTGACTCACTGATTCATTAACTGACTGACTCTCCTTCGCAACAATTTCCCTTTATATTATTTTTTTATGCTTATTACCATTATTACCCTCGACCACAATAAACGTTTTCCTTCTTAATAAACGTTTCGCAAATCCAGGAAACGTTCACGAGAATAACGGAGCCGCGAAACGTTTCTCAATTGGGTTGCAGGGAACTGAACAAGTTGGGATTGCAAATTGCTCTTTTGTCCGCGTTTGGCGAATGGGGACGTTTATGGAGAAAGAGAGATGGGAGGGAGAGGAGGAGAAGGAGGAGGGGGAGGAGAATAGGGAAGGAGAGAAGGAGGAGGAGGAGGGGGAGGGAGGGAAAGAGGGAGATGTGGAGAGGAGGGATATGGAGAGAATCGGAGAGAGAGAAAGAGAAAGGGAGAGTGAAAGAGAGAAAAGATAGATAGATAGAGAGAGTGAGAAAGAAAAAGAGAAAGAGAGAAAGAGAGAGTAAGAGACAACCAGCACGTCAACATACAAACAGCACCTTAGTGGAGGGATGTTGGACGTGTTTACATGTCAGGAACATGTCTACATGTCAGAAATAATTACATCCGCTTTTTTTCTTCTTCTTTTTTTTTTCTTTTTTAGGGAGGGTGGAGGGAGAGGGGCGTCTTAATCTCTCTCTCTTTCTCACTCCCATCATCACCCCTCTCTATCTCTCCCTTTTGTCTCCCTCTCTGTGCCTGTCTCCTTCTCCTCGTTATCGGCAGCTGTTGTTTCTTATCGCTTTCCCACACTTGCTAACAGACTGAAACTTGTTCCTTGACTTCTGCCTTATCTTTGCTTTCTCTGGATTCTGTCAGTCCCTTTGCCGGTCTCTCTTTCTCTCTCCTCTCTCTCT
>BOPN01003243.1:75000-77500 GCA_017312705.2 Penaeus japonicus | reverse complement strand
CGTGATCACTCACTCCGAACTGACTCTGGCACTAACTGGTCCATAGTAAGAGGGATTATTGCGAGGAAACTTGTTAAGGAGGTTGTTATTATGTGTTCGGTAATAGGATTAAAAGCCCGTATATACATTAGAACACTTTTGTATACTTATACATATACACATGCACATACACACACGCACACACACACACACATACACACACACACACACACACACACACACACATACACACGCACACACTCACACACATACACACACACACAGATTATTACTATTGGTTGTTGTTATATGAATTTTGTTGTTGTTATTATATCTATTTTGACTATTATCATCATTATCATAACAATGATAAGAAGGTTTATGATGTTAATAATGATGATGACGATAGTGATATTGATGATTATAATAATAATGATAATGATAGTAATGATAATGATTGTAATATTACTGATGGTAATAATAATGATGATAATGATAATAAAAATAATGACAATAATACTAATGATGATATTACTGATGATAGTAATGATAGTAATGATAATAATGACTATAATGATATTGATGATAATGATGATAATAATGATAATACTGCTAATAATAAATGATGACGATAATAGCTGTGATAATGATAATGATATTACAATAATAATAACAAAGATAATACTGAAAGCCTCAATAATGACAATAAAAATAATGACAACAGCAACAATGAAAATAAAGACAACAGCAACAATGAAAATAATAACAACAATAACAATATTAATAATGATATCAATAGTAATAAGGATACCAACAATAAAAATATTAATGATAATAATGATAATAATAAAGATAACAATAATAAATCCATTATCAACATCAGCAATAACAACAACGAAGATAAAGGTTACAAGAAATATAAAGCCCCTCCCTGAACAAAAAGAAACGAAAACTAATAGCTAACAATGGCGAGAAACTGCAAGAAACTGCGAGAAACTACGAGAAACTGTGAGAACTGCGAGAAACTACGAGAAACTGTGATAAACTGCGAGACAGACTGAGGCTGCGAGATCGGCTGCATCAAGTTTGGCGAGTATTCTTTGCTTGTTTGTGTGTTTGTTTGCCTTGTAATTTTGTTTTTGTTGTTTGTCTTACTATGGTGACGTAAGGGAAGCATGGCGGTGTGTGTGTGGGGGGGGGGTGAAAGGAAATAGATGGATGAGATGAGAGGGATATGGGGAGAGAGAGAAGGAGGGAGAAAGAGTAAATGAGAGAAGGAGAGAGAGAGAGAGAGAGCAGCAGTGATATCGAGTGATTTATGACCCACAAAATGCATTCCCATTCCTTTTATATTTCTACTTTATTACGTTCTCTCTCTCTCTCTCTCTCTCTCTCTCTCTCTCTCTCTCTCTCTCTCTACATATATATATATATATATATAAAACATTCCCTCTTGCTAGCTCACTCTCTCCCTAACTCTCTCTCTTTCTAACTCTCTCCCTAACTCTCTCTCTCTTTCTAGCTCTCTCTCTTTCTCCCTCGCTCTCTCTCTAACTAACTTTCTCTCTCTCTCTCTCTCTCTCTCTCTCTCTCTCTCTCTCTCTCTCTCTCTCTCTCTCTCTCTCTCTCTCTCTCTCTCTCTCTCTCTCTCTCTCTCTCTCTCTCTCTCTCTCTCTCTCTCTCTCTCTCTCTCTCTCTCTCTCTCTCTCTCTCTCTCTCTCTCTCTCCCTCTCTCTCTCTCTCTCTCTCTCTCTCTCTCTCTCTCTCTCTACCTCTCTCTCCCGCCATTCTAATTACAGTATGCCGTATGCTTAACACACCGAATGATCCCATGAATTGCAAAATTAGCAACATTTTACAAGTGATCAACAACGCAGTTATTAACATTATAATTCTGGCCGAAATTACCTGCTCAGTCTGGCTTCACATTTATCTATTCAAACGTATTTTATTCCGACGGAGAATTTTTTTGAATTGTGTATTCCTATTTTGATTTCATTTTTTTTTTTCTTGTTTTTGCTTTTTTTTTTTTTTTTTAGATGGTAGTATTTGTATAATCAGTGTGGAATGTTGGAATATTTATATATATTATTTTTAATTATGATTGTTGTATTGTGAATTATTCATTGCATTTTCTTTTTTTATCTCTTCAGTTTTGAAATGAATTATCTTTTTTTTATCTTTTTAGCTTTTTTGTTTATCTATTCCTGACGTTTTTCGATTGTTTTATCTTTTTTGGCTGTTCTTCTTATTCTTTTATATTTTTTCATTCTATATCATCGTTATTTTCTTTCTTTTTTCTTCTTCTTCCTTTTATTCTTATTACTATCATTACTATTCATCTTGCCTTTTTCTTCTTCTTCTTCTTCTTCTTCTTCTTCTTCTTCTTCTTCTGTTTTCTTGTTTACCTGTATAATATTGTCCTTCTTTTTCTCTTTTGTATGCGTTTGTTTGTTAGCTCTACGGTGAAACAGGGAAGACAAGAGATATATAGATAGATAAATGGAAAATATGCAGGTAT
>BOPN01003243.1:70000-72500 GCA_017312705.2 Penaeus japonicus | reverse complement strand
AATAATAATAATAATAATAATAATGATAATGATCATGAATAATAATGAATAATAACAACAACTGCAGCAACATAAACAATAATGATAAAAATGATAATAATAATGATGGTAATGATAATGATAATGATAATAATGATAGTGAAAATAATAATAACATAATGATTATTATTATTATCATTATTGTTATCATTATTATTATCATTATTATTATTATTATTATTATTATTATTATTATCATTATCATTATTATTATTATCATTATCATTATCATTATTATCATTTTTACTATTGTGATGATAATACTGGTATCAAAATTAATAAATGAAAATAGTAACAATGATAACAATAATAACGACGATTACAAATAAAAACAATGACAATGATAATCACGATAATAATAATAAAAGTAATAACAATGATGATAAGAATAACATCAATATCAATAACGATAATGATAATAGAAAGCTCAAAGGTTCACAACAAGATGAATTTCGCAATACAGATGCAATAACAAAAACAGAATAACAACAACAAGATTGCATAACGAAGCTAAAATCTCAGTACCAGTTAAGGTCATTCTAATTATCACAGCGTTTTTATATAACTAAAATAGACCTCTTATTTCTACATTATGATGAATATTGCAACGGCGAGGGGAATTCGTTGTAGGTGGAAACTAAAATTATTATAAATAATACGATTTGGTATTTCCTGATTCGACGAAAAAAGCGAAGAAAAAATACAAGACAAGAAAAGAAGTAGCAAGCAAAAGCCGCTATGTGCTCTTCGAATGAGATAAGCGAATGTAGCCCAAAGAACACAAGGGCCATAGTGCGCTCTATAGATTTTAGGAGCCTAACCCTTGCTAGTGTTGGGTGTATATACGCAGTGCGGTATATAACTCTCTTTCTAGCGGCTGACCAGAGCGCTAACTGATTTCCCGCTAACTGATCTAGCAGTTTGAGCGCATAATCGCTACCTGGCCCAGACACGCGGTTGTACTCTTGGCGTGGGAAGGTAGCAGCGATTAGGTAAATTATTAGAGTGGTTATTTAATGATGGCACTCAAAGTCCCGACAGGCGATGGAATATGCAGTAGTTGACTTATGAGGTCCATTAAGGCGTAATTCGAAAGATGTGTTCGGATTAGGCACAGGTTCCAAAACACAGCCTCACGTGCAGGAGTGTGCGTGTGTCAATGCGTGTGACTGTGTGTGTGCGTGTGTCTGACTTCGTGTGTATGTGTGTGTCGCGAACGGTTTAGCAGGTAGAGGCTCTCCACAGGTTGCCATAGAAGATAAGGCATTACTAAAGCTTCAGACGGTAGACGTCGGGACATCACGGAGATCGCACGCACGGACGAACTTAACCTTAGGTTAAGCATTGAGTACTTTCGTAGGTCTCGCAGCCACATAAGCTATAATTTATTTTCTTGTCAGATAAATGAGGAAGCATGATAAGAGATGAGTGAGTTCTACTTGACGTCTCTAATAAATGGCAATGATAAAGATTCAGTCGGAATCTCGTAAGTAGGCGCGTGAGAGGGTCGAGTTGCGGATGGAAAGTCCCCACAAAATCATCTTTAAGCAACTCCGCTTTAACACCAGCACAAAAACACTGTCACTATCTACAGGTATGCAATCACGACACAGGGCTTGATGTCTTGCTTACTCACTGTCAACTATACAAAACGGGAGGTCCACACTCCCCACAAAAAACTAAAATCTTGAATGAAAGTCTCGGAATGGAAGTAAAGTCTGCCGCCAAGCACACGCAGCGCCACGGTCGAGTCGGCGGCCGCTCGGGCAACTAGTGGGCGGGCGGGAGTGAACGCCCTAACACACACACACCCGCACAAGACACCAACACATCGAGACTCACGTGCGGAGGCCGGGCCGGAGGCAATCGACCTGATGGGCCGCCGAAAATCACACACTTGATCCGAACGAAGGCGTTTTGACGTAGCCCACTCACCAATACCGCTGACTGCTCGCTGCACAGCCAGAGGTGCAGCAACAATCAATAAGGTCCTGTGCCCGACCGCTCTCCCTCCTGCCACGCCTCTCGGCCCGCTCCTCCCACAGGACAAGGGAAGGGCTCAGGTGGGCCCTACTTCGCTCGCACCTTATCGCAGGTTATCGCGGAGGTGGGCAACCGAGGGCGCCGCCGGAGATGAGGTCACGCGAGGTGGCGCTCCCGCGGGAAAGATAAGCGTTATCGCTCTCTGTACCGCGAGAGCTTTGCCTCACACTTGCGAGCTCAGGTTCAAGGTGATTTTTGGTGCGAGATGTTGCAATTTGCACCAGATCGGCTAAAAAAAAAAAAAAAAAAAAAAAAAAAAAAAAAAGCTTCGTGAGAATAGTAGATTAGACTCAAATAGCGTATAGGCCGAAGACAAGTATTTTCTCAATCTGCCTCTTCTCTTTCCATTTCCTCTTCTGAATGGACTCCTTAATTCCTAAGATTCTCCTAATTAGCAACGGGCGCACCGAGAAGGCCG
>BOPN01003243.1:65000-67500 GCA_017312705.2 Penaeus japonicus | reverse complement strand
TGTTCTTTAAGAAATTTCGTGTTATAGGTATGTTGAGTAAAATTTTCTTCTTTGGTTTTATCATGACTATGATGATATTATTAATGTTATTACAATGCTAGTGCTATTAATTGCAATAATGATAATGATGATAGTAACGATGATAATGATTATGATAATGATTATAATGATGATAGCAATAATGATATAAAGATAATGTTAATGATAATAGTAATAACAATGATAACGACGATGATTATGATGATATTGATATCAATATTGGTAATGATAATAACAGTAATGATAATAATGATAATAACATTGATAATGACGAGGGCAATGATAGTAAGGGTAATGATAGTGATTCTGCAGATAATGATAGTAATTATAATGATATCAGTAATAGTAAGAATAAGGATAATGATAAGAAGAATCATACTAATGATGATAACTGTAATCGTAATGATAATGATAATAATTATGAATAAGAATTATCATGATCAGTAATAAATGATGATGGTGATGATAACAAAAATAGTAATAATGATAATAATGATAAAATACTGACAATGATAAGGATAGATAAAGATGTTAACAATATAATAACACAATAATAATAATATTAATAATGAGAATGATAATAGTAAGGATAATGATAATAATAACAATAATGCTAATATTATTATCAATAAGGAATATAATAATAGTGATGATAATGATAACAATGATGCTAATGACAATGATAACGATAGTGATAATAATTATCAATTCGATCGTCTCAATCTAAAAAAAAAAAAAAAAAAAAAAAAACATAAAGAATCAATACATATTTTGAAATACCAATACATCATTAAAATAATGCAACACAAATACGTAATGAAACTATAATTGCAAACACAAAATAGAAAAATGTCCTGACAAATGATTCATGAAAAGAATATATTATCTCGAATGCATTACGGAAATTATTAACGACTACTTAGATAAATGGTTATTGTCATATATCTATAATTGTATTGTCTAAGTTATAACTGTGAAGTGTATGTAGTATGTAACTAGTGTGTGTGTTTGTGTGTGTGTGTGTTAATGTGTTTGGGTGTGTGTGTGTGTGTGTGTGTGTATGTTTGTGTGTGCGTGTGTGTGTGTTTATGTGTGTGTGTGTATGTGTGTTTATGTGTTTGTGTGTGTGTGTTTATGTGTTTGTGTGTGTGTGTTTAAATGTTTGTGTGTATGTGTGTGTTTATGTGTGTGTGTAAGGTTGATAAGGAATACTCTTTTAATTTCGCTTTTGAAAACTGGTGATGTGTTACTGAACGAGTCAAATACTATCATAACAACCGAAATCAAAGAACATCAAATATACATACATTCACAAAATTGTCTTAATTTAATATAATATAAATCATACCATACATTGGACTATTAAATTACCGTGAAAAAAATAAATGTTTGTCTGTTTGTATATGTTTGTCACTGAACAATATTCGTATCTGGAATCGAGTTGCGTTGGTGTAATGGGCAGTGCATAATTGACTCGAATCAATACATCAGGAACCATCCGGGCGTTAAGTTTATGAAAGTGTTTTTTACTCACACACATGTTTCTCTCTCTCACTATGTGTATGTATGTATGTATGTATATGTATATATATATATATATATATATATATATATATATATATATATATATATATATATATATATATGTATATATATATTATATATATATATATATATATATATATATATATATATATATATATATATATATATATACATGTGTGTGTAAACACATAAACACAGACAAACACACACACACATACACACACATATATCAATACATATATGTATGTGTGTGTACATATGTCCGCGCGTGTGTGCGTATGAGTGTATATACTACATCGAAGAATAAACTTGACTGACCCCAAGCGACAATGCGTTCGCGGAAGTCCTGCGGATTGCCCTGGATTTGTTTACAAGAACTCTCTCGATCCGTTCGAGCTCCCTTGTCTCGCCCTTGTTCGAATCCCCGAAACGAGACCTTTGACTCGTCCAGCAAATCAGGGTGGCTTAACTTCGGGCAAAAGTAAGACTATCTTCTTATTTCGGTCTCTGTGACAGGGTCGTGGCTGGAAATGGCGTGTGTGTGTGTGTTCTTGATTTTGTTTTGCTAAATCCTGTGTGTGAGACAGTCTCGGGGAGAATTTGTAAGAGTATTACGGGAAAAGTTTCTAAAGAAAGTTGGACAAGACTGTTTTTTTTTCTCTCCCCTTTTTTTAGAGAAAAGATCAGCTTGGGTATTCCAGATTCATTTAAAAACTATAAGGTGCAAAATGGAAAAAAAAAAACACCACCGTTATTGGGGAAAGTGTCAATTTTTGGGTAAGATATAGACAAAGCCATCAAAGAAAACGTAAGATGTATTAAAGAAAATGTTAGAAGTGTTAACATTATATAGCAGGTAAAGGCATAAAGTATATAGTAATGTAAAAAGAATTACGCAAAATACAGAATACCAAGA
>BOPN01003243.1:55000-60000 GCA_017312705.2 Penaeus japonicus | reverse complement strand
CTAAGAATTTGAACAAATCTGAAAAATTATTGCAAACAAAGCGACAATGGTATTGAAATATAAGATATGTGCACTTCAGCTGATAATGGTGATGGTCTTTATCTATTTTTTTTATTTTCCTTCATCTGCGTTTTGTGCCATAATATGTGAGTGAGAATTTCGAAATTTTAATCATGTAATGATGTGTTTTTTATACATATGCATGTTAATGTACACACTAATAATGAAATATATGTACAAATACATATACAAACACACCTCCACAAACACCACATACACACACACAAATAAAAAAGGCAAACGCGCACAAACAAACACAAAAAAAAACAAAAGACACACAAAAACACACAAACACACAAACACACACACACATACCCCACCACCCCCACCCCCACCCCCAGCCACACATACGCCCACAACCACCAAAAACCTAGCAGATCCCACTTCCCCCTAGCCTCAGCAGGAGAAAGCAGAGACCGGTAACAAGCAGTGACTGATGACGACCTCCTGCTCACAAAAGACTGCTCTCTCTCTCGCCATTGGTCAGTCACGACACCGAATGTTGGGTCTAGTCATCAACTTCTTTACCGGTGGCGTGTTTTGTGGATCGAACAGCGGTGCGCTTGGATGGCTGTTCCTCACGCTCTCTTTCGCTCAGGGGCTCTGGTTTTGTTTCTTGGTTGGTGGTTTTGGAGTTTTGTTTTTGTATGTTTGTTAGTCTTTGTGTTTCTTTTTTGTTTGTTTCTTTGTTTCTATGTTTATTTCTGTCTCTGTCTATCTCTTTTCTATGTTTGGTTGTTTTTGTGTTTCTTTGTTTTTGTTTGTTTGTTTGGTTATTTATTTATTTCTGTCTCTGTCTATCGCTTTCTGTTTTTGTCTCTCTTTGTTTGTCTACTTCTTTCTATCTCGCTCTCTGGCTCTCTCTCTATCTATCTATCTACTTATCTCTCTCTCTCTCTCTCTCTCTCTCTCTCTCTCTCTCTCTCTCTCTCTCTCTCTCTCTCTCTCATTATCATGATTATCAGTATCATTATGATTATGTTTTATCCTTATCATTATAATCACTAATAACTGTTATCATTTACATTATAAATTGTTATTATTTACACATCATCATTTTCATTATAAATTTTATCGTAACTAATTCAATTTCAATGATATCGATGTTTGATATTGATGATGATAATGACGACAGTAAATACAACTACAATTAGATTTATATTTTTTTCTTTATTTATTTATTTCTTTATTTATTTATTGTTTTTCTTTTTTCTTTCTTTCTTTTTTCTTTTTTCTTTTTTTCTTTTTTTCTTTTTTTCTTTTCTTTTTTCTTTCCTTTCTTTCTTTCTTTCTTTCTTTATTTATTTATTTTCTTTCTTTTTTTCTTTTCTTTTCTTTTTCTTTTTTCATCACAAAATCAAAAATATTCTTACACTATACTCGAGCACTTGATTCCAAAATCCCAAAACAGGACGAAGACCCGACAGTTAAAAAAAAGGCATTTATAAAGATTACAATGCCATTGATGAAGGCAAGAATAAGGTGAATTGAAGGATAAGAGAGAGAGAGAGAGAGAGAGAGAGCGAGAGAGAGAGAGAGAGAGAGAGTGGTAGTTTGATATGCAATGGATTTAGAAATAGACTGATAGATAGATTGTTGATTCGTCACTAGTGGGCACTGTGGTAGGAAAATAGTTTGTTCACGTGTTTGTGTGTGTCTGTGTGTGTGTGCATACATGTGTGTGTGTGTGAGTGTGTGTGTGTTTGTGAGCGTTTGTGTGTGTGTGTGTGAGTGAGTGAGTGTCTGTTTGTGTGTGTGTGTGAGTGAGTGTGTCTGTGTGTTTGTGTGCGTGTGTGTGTGTGCTTGTGTGTTTATGTGTTTGTGTTTGTTTGTGTGTGTATGTGTTTGTGTTCGTATGTCCATCTGTTCGCGTGTTTAGGACAGCAAAAAAGCACGTCACAACACTTGGATATCCACACCTGTTAGAACACCTGTTGTTACCGCACATATTGGCAAAAGAGACACAAGGTATGAACACAAGAGAGACTTCAGTGTGAAAAGAAGTGCTGTTATCGAAACCAAAATACAAGAGCTCTACAACAGGCGGTAAAATACAGTAAAAAGGAAATAAAGGCGACAGATAAGGAATGATAATAGGAATAACAAGCAAGATTAACTAAGAAAGAAGTTATTAAGAAGATTACTAACGTGAAAGCTTTTCAAAATGCTTTGCCTGTGAGTAGTTTGTGTTTTTGGAAATGTTATATAACTTGATGTTTTGGTTTGAATCTGTTTTTGTTGTTGTTGTTGTTGTTTTGATAATTGTTATTTATCTTTTTATATCTATCTATCTATTTCTCCCTCTCCCTCTCTTTCTCACTCTCTCTCTCTTTCTTTCTTTCTCTCTCTCTCTCTCTTTTTCTCTCTCTCTTTCTCTCTCTCTCTCTCTCACCCTCTCTCTCTCTCTCTCTCTCTCTCTCTCTCTCTCTCTCTCTCTCTCTCTCTCTCTCTCTCTCTCTCTCTCTCTCTCTCTCTCTCTCTCTCTCTCTCTCTCTCTCTCTCTCTCACACACACACACACACACACACACACACTCTGCGTGCATATATGTTGTGTGCGTGTGCGTATGTGTATCAGTGCGTGTGTGTGTGTGTGTGCGTGTGTGTATAGTGTGTGTGTAGTGTGTGTTTGTGTGTGTCTGTGTGTGTGTTTGTTTGTGTGTGTGTGTGTGTTTATGAAAACACGTACGCGCGGATGTAATAACTCGGGCATTCGAATTAATTTCCCTAACGGTAGCCTTACTTTTAATTACCTCTGAAAGGTCATATGTCTTCCTCGCTTTATGGTAATTACTGAAAAATGGAATTACACCTGAGTGACAGGAGTGCGTCTGTTAATTTCAACTTCCGTGACGTGCCTACCGTTATGTATCTTGAAATGCTGTGTGTCCTGCCAGCGGGTCATTTCTTGAAGGATATGTGTGAGATTTTCTTTTGTATGCCAAGTTTTTTTTTTTTTTTTTTTTTTTTTTTTTTTTTTTTTTTTTTTTTTTTTTTTTTTTTTTTTTTTTTTTTTTTTTTTTTTTTTTTTTTTTTTTTTTTTTTTTTTTTGCTAGTATCATTTTATCGTTAACATTAATATGATCACTTTTATTTTTGTTATCGTCATTATTATCATGATTATCATTATTACTATTGCTACTATGATAAACATTTGTTATTATTTTTGTTATTACTATCAGAATCATCATTATTATCATTATCATCATTACCATTATCATGATAATTATCATCAAAATTATGATTATCCTCATTATAACTATCATCATTATCATCATCATCATCATGGTATCTGGAAAGAGAGTTAGTGTTAGTTCTATTTTGGAAATGTACAGAAATGTAGTGACGAGACGGAAAAAACAAACTTTTAATGATACAGGTTTGTGATACAGGTTGAAGTGCATTAGCGTTTAGCACTAAGCCCCTTAATTTATATTCCATGTTCAATGACGGCTAGATTTGAGTTTGGAGAGATGGAGAGATGAGAAGTGAAAAAAAGAGAGAGATTTAAAGAAAGAAATACATGGGGGGGGAAAAGGGAAACAGACTGCGGACTGCATCATGGGGTGAACTTCAGAAGACTGGATGGATATGAGTATCAGGTAGTAATATTGGATTTAAAAAAGGCGAATACGAGTATCCAGTGGTGGCAATATTGGGTTCAAAAAAGGCGAATACGAGTATCCAGTGGTGGCAATATTGGGTTCAAAAAAGGCGAATACGAGTATCCAGTGGTGGCAGTATTGGGGTCAAAGAAAGGCGAATACGAGTATCCAGTGGTGGCAATATTGGATTCAAAAAAGGCGAATACGAGTATCCAATGGCAATAATGAATTTAAAAAAAGACATTAGACACAAAAAAAAAATCCATCACAGAATTCAGACAGGGAGGAATATTCTGACAGAGAGTTTCCGGTCTCCTTCGCGCTATGCAGGTACCTATTAGACTTTCGGGTAAATACCCAACGAGGCAGTAATACCTCCAATACCTCCCTGGTATGGAAGCTGCAAGACGGAAAGACGAAAGATAAAAGAACCGAAGTAGCGGAGATAAAGATGCTGAGACGAGACGGATGCGAGAGATAACCGGAAGGACAAGTGTCAGGGGATGGCGGTGAAAATAGCCGTAGAGTTTCTTGGTCACTGATTATTTTGAATTAAGTTATATTATTTTGATTTAAAATTGTGGAGAAGGTTATCTCAGGTCATGAGGGTATGTATGTTTTGGAATATTGAATTAATCTAATCAGGCTTAATTTGATAAATCTGAATGTAGAATTATCACCATTATTATTGTAATCATCATTATTATTATCATTATCCTTATCATTATTATTCTTATCCTTATCATTATTAGCATTATTATTGTTACTTATTACTTTATTCATATCAGTATTACTATCATTTTTTTATCATTATTATCATTGTTATTATCATGGCTATTATTGTCACTATCATTATTATTAGTAGTATCATCAATTTTGTTGTCATTATTATGATTACTATTATCATTATTATCGTTATTATTATATTTTTTTATCTTCATCATTACTATCACTATTATCATTATTATCACCATTATTTTATTATTATTATTATTTTCATTATCATTATTGCTATCACTATTTTCATTATTGTCACTACTGCTATTATTAACGTTATCACTGTTATTATCGTCATTGTTATTATCAATACCAATATTATTATTATGACCATCATCACCATCATCATCGTTATCATCAACCGTATTATCATTATCATTGTTATTATCATTATCATCACACAATTTATATCACCGTCTTCAAGACAACATCATCATATGTTTTACTATTTGTATTTCTAATATCCCTATCATAATTATTGATGAATATTGCAGCTGGTATCATTATCATCACCATTAATTATATGATCGTTTTTTTTATTATGATTATCATTACCATT
>BOPN01003243.1:30000-40000 GCA_017312705.2 Penaeus japonicus | reverse complement strand
TTGCTTCTATTTAGATTCAAGATAGACATCTAGGATCTTTTACACTTTTATTTTTGTCTTGTTCTTATACCCGGTGTGGATTTTTCTTCATATTTAGGAAATATTTAGAAATAATATAATGTGAGATATTTGGCTGTATATATTGATTTGGTTCATATTGATATTTGTGCTCTCATTGTTTCGATTAGCACACCGTAAAATATGTAGTTTAGCAAAGAATGGGAATAGTGTGGTTATTTTTAAATGTCTCAGAGCATTTATTAATATGATTGCAATTTTCACAGCAATATCATTCTTGAGCATATGTATAACTGTCTTACCACTCTATAATAGGAATTGTTAGTTCGTGCTGGAGCAGTCCTGTGGCTGGATGCAAGTGTCCGACTAGTGAGTGAAGTACAGGACACCGACATGGCAGCCGAGAGGATGGCAGAGTGGAGTGGGTGGGCAGTTAAGAATGGTGGTGTCTTGACCTGGCCTCTGCCCCACCCTGCACTCCTCCCCACAGCTGCTCTAACCCATCCCAACATGTTTACTTTCTTCCACACGAAAAAGAATTATTACGATTTTCAGCAGGTAATTCTTTTGACGGTGCGACTTTTACCTTGGTCTTCCTAGCTGGAAATTTTACAACTGTCCATTGTCGTTACAATGCTGATATAGTTCTTGATTAACAAGTCAAACAAAAGAGTATATTTAAGTATGTGAGAATATTTTAGTGATTCAGTCTCCCATGGAAAAAAAAATTGGGTTATTTTATTGCATGGTAATGATCATTTTCTGAGGCAAAAATACAAATTATAATTTTGGTATTCATTGGTAGATTGTTATCAGTATAAATGTATATAGTGAAAGGATATATTGTAAAAATGAGTTTATTCAGTCTTATGGTCTGGCATATCTGTAAAACATTTATATTTTTACTGATTTTTCCATTGCAATGTTATATGTATCTGAATTTTAAATAATGAAATACTCAATTGATGTTTTATGTTATATTGAGATGTAA
The DNA here is from genome assembly GCA_017312705.2 of Penaeus japonicus. NCBI lineage: Eukaryota > Metazoa > Arthropoda > Malacostraca > Decapoda > Penaeidae > Penaeus > Penaeus japonicus. Next base: position 38,991 of record BOPN01003243.1, on the reverse strand, counting down.
TTTAGAATTATCAAGAAAATATTCAGTATAGTCATTAAATATCATGTAAAAACTGAAGAAAATAAGCATTCTTAACTTTCAACAGATGGGAGATGCAGGTACAATGTTAGTCTATAACACAAAAGATGTTCATGATCACCTGATGAAACCCTGGGTATCCTGTGCCCTCACACACAACTGCATCAGTCCAATAGGTGCCCAAGATACAGGCTGCAGGTGAGTTTGTATTCTTCAGTCAGCATTATTGTTGTTTACATATATAAATAATAACAATAACAATGTGTGTGTGTGTGTGTGTGTATATATATATTATTTATATGTTCATATAGATATATGAATATGAGAGAGAAATAGATTATTTTGAAATAGCCCAGTACCTCTTGTCTTTCTGAAAGCCTGTTACTGAATCACTGGTATGCAGAATGTAAATCGTATTCCAACATTTACATTGTGATTAAGTTGTGCCTACATGTGATAGATTATGTCATTGTTAGTGTTGAGATACTGAAAGTTCTAATGCCCTCCCATAGGCAGAAGAGCTCTCATATGAAACATGTAGAAATATGTTTGACAAAGGTTATGGCATTAAGTTTAACTTGTTGCGGACGGGGGCTTGAGTGAGCTAACTGGCTGTCAAGACTTGATGATTCTGATACTGCAGGCAACAGCTAGAAATAGGGAAATTGTTTTGTCCATGCTTCCGACAGCACAGACTTGTCCAGCATGAATTCTCTCTTAAAACCATCACAAAAGCTGGAAAGCTGCATCTCTGAAACTAGTCTTGTAATGGCCATAAAGCTTATGACTGTGAGGGCACTACAATATTGAACATTTTTCCATAACGTGTCTCTCATAATTATCATATAAACATGATTTTCACCAACTCATAATTCTGGCGACAAGTAACAAGAATAATATGATATATTCATATGTGTCTTGTGAAAAAGATATATTTTCACTTGTAAATACATGTGCGTTGATTAACATTATCTTCCGTTTCAGATATGACAAAAAGCCACTTTTCCGCTACTCAGGGTGCCACCATTATGACGCTTCAGCATTCAATGTTGCCTTAGGGGTCATGTTCTCATATGACACTCGACCTTACCTGGCAGCCACATCGCCCTTCACACGTGCGTTGCAGAAAGCTCAGCAGGAGGTAGAGAATGTGCCGGGAGAGGAGAGTTTGAACACGTCCAGTAGAGACAACTCAAGTAGGAAGTATAGTCTTAAGAAACTTGGTATAGATGCATCTAACAGTGGGTCATCCTTCAGAATAGTTTCCCAGAACACACCACAGACATCTGCCAAGAAGCAAATAGTTGAAAAGAAAGCTAAAGATGCCTAAGAAAAAAAAGGGTTAAGGAAAAGGTGTGAAACAGATGGATTAGGCAAGAATGGATGGAAGTGATCGGAAAATACTGATGTTCTTTTAGTGTTCCGAGGCTTTTGATTATTGATTTTTTCCTCGGAACGGTAGTCAGTCCAGCCAAGTTACCGGAGGAAGTGGAGTATATGATGGTGTTGCTGTGGCTGTACGCACTAGTGATTATTTTGCCATTATTATTATCATTATTTTTTATATATACTGGTTGATTATAATTGTAAGTGAATGGGTTCCTAAGACAGATTTTATAAGATTGCCATTTAGCATGTGTTGAAACATCAAATGGAAATATCACAGTGAAGGTGAGAATGTCATGTCAAAGAAAACGTAATGATAGTTCCTCATCTGCTCTTGTTTTCTTTGTAACACATTATAGATTGCCTATTCCATTTCAATCCATGTTGTGTTCTGATTAGTATTTGTTTACATTTTTTGTACACAGGTCTTATAGAGTATTTTTCATTTGTGTGTGTATGTGATTTATGTTTGTGTATTGTTTGTACATGCATGGATGTATCTTTGAATGAGTGGAATGAGTATATAGGTATAGGAGTATACAGGTGCTCTTGATCAGCTAATTACAGCTTCTATTCTAATATTATTGAAAAGACTGAATCTTTCATGATCTCTTTTTCATTATTGCTTATTAAATATTCATGAAAAATCAATGTATGAAGGAATATTATGGACAAGTGAGACATTATATATACACACAAACACCTTAACTTTATTCGTTTTATACGTGTGAGAACTAACTTTACGCTTCTTTTCACCTTTGAACTAAATCAAGAGCTTAGGTTGTCAAGATTTTTCAAAGAATAGATGAATAAATGAATAAAGTTCTCAAGCGATAAAGCAGCCATCCCTCTTTAATGCTTCTATAATATGGCTTCATTTTATAGATTCACTTTATGCTGTGATTACTACCACATCCTCCCTTTCCCTGCTTCTTTGGGTACATAGTTTGAAGAGAAGAAAGTCGCGCATGCGAGTAAAAGTAAAGGCTATTTAACGCAAAGAAATTTGCACCATTTGGGATGTTGTTCAGTAGGTCTTGGCACAGTTTCAGGAAATGAGTGTCTGCTTTCCCCTTTGCTTGATATTTGATTTTCAGAGAAGCAAATGGAAAGTCTGGATGCAATATATTCTATTCAATTTTTTGTATATTGGTTGTCTCTACTGATATCTTGGTTTAACCTTCGTAACTTAAAGGCGGGCTATATTCAACCACCTAATTAAACAAATCCCACCTTTAACCCCTACGGGAACTGCGTACTATTTTTACTAAGCTGAAGAAATGAACAATGTGTGGGTTGAAATAGAGTAGATAGAAGTGATTGTTAAGTGCATTTCTGCGCCTGACTTTAAGACGGAGCTTCCTTTAGGGTTTACGACTAGATATGAGCTGATCATGATAATCCTGATAATGCTCATTTTGATTATGTAACAATGATATTCTCCTTTAATCATGAAAAAATAACAGCTCTAGAAAATTATAGTAATAACAAGAACAACAAAACAGCAATAAACAAGCAAAGACAGTACATCTAAAACACTAACTCGTGCCATGCCAAACTTCTTCACTAATTAGAAATGTAGAAAACTATTCATTCATAAACAGTCACTTTGCAACTGTGACCCTTGTCAAAAGGGACAAAAGAACTCATTCACACTTCTGTAAAAATAAGTATCTTGAATTAACTCAATGAGTCGAAGTGAAAGAGATAACCAAAGATGCAGCTGAATCAAAATAATCATGAAAAATGCGAATGATAAGTGAATGCGAGTGAATGTACCCATGCATGTTGGTTTGAATACATGTAGGCCTAGTATTTGTCCCCTATAATCATGCAGTTTGATTAAATACCAAGATTTACAGACTTTTGGTGTTAAATTTTCTAAAGTATAACTTTTCAGTCACCCAGAGACATCGTAACCTTATCTTCTCAGGATGAAATTTAAAAAAAAATGCCCTGAGGCCAAATAAAGTCTATTAAAGGAAAAAAAGGTGCAAATAACAAATATGGTTGTGTTTTTGTTGTTGTTGTTTTATAAGTGCAAGCACAAAAAAGCTGGTATGATTATTTTATAATGGTAGGCTTGTCTGTGAAGAGTGATAAAACCTCTCACTTAAAACATGTTTCCTGAGAATAATGACACTTTACAAGAAAGTTTATATGCTAGTCACACCTCTATCCTAGGACACTGTCTTCATGATATTGCATTTGAGGTAGCTGTTATAGATTAGAAGTACAGAACAGGTTGTTGTGATCGGAGGATCTGTCGTACGATTTACGAGGATCGATGAGACGAGGAATTCGCATTTAGATGCATTCCCCTTCTTTCATGCATTTGCTCTCTCACACTTTCTCATCTTGCCTCTCCTTTCCTCTCTCCCTTCTCTCTCCTTGCCATCGTAAGATAATGATAAGTTCGAATCTTATGCGTAAGTTAGAAGCAAGTACTAATCATTGCTTTGTTTATCCGTTGTGCATTTACGTCCTTAGTTTGTGCATTTGTAAAGTTTTGCGTGAGTTGTGTGTCCTTTTTTTATATAATTCAGTTAATTGTGTGTGCGTGTTTTGAAAGTATGAAGACACATTGTTACAGCGAAAGTAGGAATTCAGCCAGGTTATTAATTTGTGTGATTATTATTATCTCTCTCACATGTGACAACTTTTCAAGGTGCTGAATTGATTGCAATTGCATGCATTTTCAGAGTAATTCATATGGAATATTTGGGTTTTGCCTAGTCCTTTATGTTATTTGCATTTGCATTAAAAATATTATGGTTGATTTTGTGTAGGAAATCACAGTGATGATGTTACCAGAAAGGGAGGTTCTATACAATATTTACACAGAAAATAGGGTTGCCATTGGGTAATTAAATAATTGCCGTTGGGTAATTAAATTGTTGCCATTGGGCATTTAAATTGTTGCCATTGAGTAATTAAATATTTCTAGCTAACTTTCTCATCAGGGCTGTACAGACTGTTTCTTTAGCAAGATTTTTTCTATGCATTAATCATGGTGAAAGAGCACACGACTACATTTTGAACTGTAAAAGTTGCCAAGTTTATGGCGCCCTGAGGAATAATTCAGTGTTTACAATGTGAACAGACAAAGAAGTGGCAGTTACAACCCAAAGTGTGAGTACTGGCAGATTGAATATGGCCAAGATAAGTTCTTACATTTTAAATGCTTCATGGAGTCATAATAATCTAGTATTTGTTACAACTCTAGTCAAGGTTAGTCTTTCATATCAACTCATCTTTGATGGCAACGATGACGATTGTTACCATCGTTAAGAGTTGCTTTGTCTAACGTGTGCTACTAATACTGAAATTGTCCTAACTCTGAAGTTGTTTTTTTCACATAGATCATTCAGTTTTGTTGTTGTGTGTAAAAAAGAAATAGTTGTGAGCTCCATAATGACCACTTACTTTTTTTCTTCTTCTTCTTTTCTTTTCTTTTCTTTTCTTTTCTTTTTTTCTTTCTCTTTTCTGAGTGAGTAATTGGAGTTTTGTGGGAGGAGTGGCATAGGATATAGAAGAATGTTTTATGGCAAAAATAATTCTTTGTAGATGGATACCTTGCATTGTAAATACACTAGCATACCAGAAAATATTTTAGGGCAGAAGTAGAAACTTGTGACTTATTTTTCTAATAAACCGGTATGGTTATATCAGTGAATCAGACATTACACCTAAGGTCACTAATGTTGTTAGGGAAATTCCTGTACTTGATATACCATCCACGAATGATAGCTTTTAGGAACACTAATCTTTAGTGAGTGAAGTCTGGCTACTTACTCTTACCCTAATAGACTGATTTATCAGCTGGCCATAGAAACAAGTAGGTTTAGGTAATCTACGCGGCTCGTGGTATTATTTTGTTTTATTTTTGTGCATACGTGTACTTAGGTTACTTATTGCAGCCGTTTTGATACAAATAAATGCTTCAGTAAGAGCTGTGATGTCATATATAAAGTGAAAGATGATTTGCTTACTTTGAATGAATACGAGCGGAGAGAAAGGTGAAAATATGTGAAATACAAATGGTAATGTGTGTATACTTTTATGTATGTTTGGATTCAGGGGTATTGTGTACGTCGTCGTGCCTTTGGCAGGACCTCAAGTTGCGAAGAGCATTGATTCTTGTCACGTGTTATTTTGGTGCCTCGTATTATTTTAGTGATTTAGGATTTATTTGAGGCTTTCAGGGTAGAATTCTGGAAGTTGAAATATGTAATTACCCTGTTCTTTTTTTCTTTCTTTTTTTTCTTCCTCATTGTCTTTGATGAATTGTTATTGTGTGTATATGCCTTAAGATTTACATTTTCATGTTGAATTTGTAAACATTCAAGGAACATGTTTTAAGAGCAGAGGTAAAATGTTTCACAATATTGAAAGAAAACAACTTCTTGTCGAGAAGGTAAAATACAGTGCATTGTATCCTACAATTGATGTTTGAAATGTGTCGTAAAGTATATCCTTTGATATTTTCTCTGATTTCTGCCATATTTTGTGATTCAGATATAACACATCAGCACACCATGCTGAGTCAGTGGGCAATAGCAGTGGCATGTCAACACACAGAAGCACTTGTAGAGTTGTGATATTAAACACATATGAGTGTTCAACATTCATTATGAAATTTTAAAAAACAGCCATATATTCTTTTCTCATTTGCCTCTCTCACTCCAGCATAAATGCACATAGCGGCTGCAAGAAAAAGGTTTAAAATAGAGAGTCTGCATCCTGGAAAAAAAATGAAAAGAGAAAATGGGAAGTGACAAGGTTTGGATGACATATATATATATATATATATATATATATATATATATATATATATATATATATATATATATATATATATATATATATATATATATATATATATATATATATATATATATATGTATATGTATATATTATATATATATATATATATATATATATATATATTATATATATATATATATGTATATATATATATATATATATATATATATATATATATATATATATGTATATATATATATATATATATATATATATATGTATATGTATATATATATATATATATATGTATATGTATATATATATATATATATATGTATATATATATATATGTATATATATATATATATATATATATATGTATATGTATATATATATATATATATATATATGTATATATATATATATATATATATATATATATATATATATATATTATATATATATATATATGTATATATATATATATATATATATATATATATATATATATATATATATATATGTATATATATATATATATGTATATATATATATATATGTATATGTATATATATATATATATATATATATATATATATATATTTATATATATATATACATATATATATATATATATACATATACATATATATATATATATATATATATATATATATATATATATATATATATATATATATATATGTATATATATATATATATATATATATATATATATATATATATATATATATATATATATATATATATATATTGTGTTCCTATCTTTCAATACAAGAATGATGCTTAAGTGATTGCTCTCTGAATTTAGTTTTTCTGCAGCTATATTTTTTCTGATTCGTACCCTCTTCTGCTTCATTACCTTCTTTGTCTTCAGGACAGACAATGAGGATGGTATAACATTTTGGGAAAATGTGCTGAATATTGTACACTGGGTTTGAATTGAATGACTTTGCTGGGTCTTTCAGATTGTAGGGTATGTACAGTAATATAGAATATATCCTATTTCACTGAAATATTATTTGTAGTTCTGTATTTTTAGATTATATGTGTATGATTTTCTTGTTCACATTAAATGTCATAGTATGAGTTGATTATTGCCTTACAGAGCAATGTAAGACATTTTTTCACCTTTTAAAACAAATAATGAAAAAAACTGAATATGTTAATGTTTATATGGATATAGAGAAAAATATTGATGGGTCCAAAGATGAATTGACATTGGGACAAATACAATCTTAAGTACAGACTGATTGAGACAAGCACAAATTTGCACAAACATACGTGATGCTTGTGCGTATGCTCTCTCTCTCTATCACACACACACACTCTCTCTCTCTCTCTCTCTCTCTCTCTCTCTCTCTCTCTCTCTTTCTCTTTCTCTCGCTCTTTTTCTCGCTTTCTCTCTCGCTTTCTCTCTCGCTTTCTCTCTCTCTCTCTCTCTCTCTCTCTCTCTCTCTCTCTCTCTCTCTCTCTCTCTCTCTCTCTCTCTCTCTCTCTCTCTCTCTCTCTCATATGTATACACAGACATGCACAAACACCACCAACACACACACATATACATGCATAGAGAAAAAAAAATGTAGGACAAAAAAAAAAAAAAAGAAAGATCAAATACATTGTTTCATTCAATCAGTCAGATTAAATGTAGTCCTCACAACTTGTATCGTCGAAACACATAGAATCTAGTGATTATTAAAAAAGAAATTGAAGGTCATGTCTTAGGAACATCATTTATGATTTCAAAAGTACAAGAAATTAACTTTTACTTGATCCCAAACATATTCTCATACTACCGTAAGCTTATAATACTTTGCATTTCTTCTCTAACCATATTGTAAGGTTAATGAAAGTGATCTATTTTTCATAAAGAATTCCTTGCTAATTAGCCACAGTAGGTAATCACAGTAGCTTTAATCAAAGAGAATAATGCATGACATTTATTTCATTGATATTTAGTATTAATTTATTCTCTTGTTTTTTTTTTCTAATTGCAGCATTTTGGGTAATATTTTCATGGCAGTTGTACATTATTTGTTGAAGATAAGTGAATATTGAGAAATTAAATATTGAATTATGCACATTTTCTGTGCAGTTATGAGTGGTGATTAAGGTTTCAGTTTTATGTATTTTTTTTTATTTCTCCTCAATATTTGAAAATTAAATGAACAGAAAAATGAATAATCTGATGAATATTCATCATGAAACAAATATTGTGGTTTTGCATACGTTGGTGGCTTTTTTTTTTTCTTATGATTTGTGAATTTCATGCGGAGAGGTATTTTAAAGCATTTTACATCGATGAGTATGTATATAACTGTATATGTATTTTGCAAATTGTGTCAGGACAATTGTACCTTTTGTATAATGCACATGATCGTAGATAAACTGTTTTCACTGTGCCATTCAGTATTAAATGAAGCTGAATCACGCGAGTTTAATTTTCCTTTGTAGTTTAATTCTTTTCCTTCGTATACTAGAATTGCTTGTGAAAAAATATAACTAAGCATAGATATAAAAACATGAAAAATAGTGTATGTATTTACCTATATGCAAATTTATTTTGAGAAACAGTTATAACAAGGAAAAGAACTGTTTTTAAGAAGTTATTTACAAAATCAGATTTAATAAGCAGGGTATAATGAAAATGGGTGAAGGATTCATGCTGAAGAAGTTGGAAAGAAAACAATGAAAGGTTTCCTGTGTTTTCCTTCATTGTTTTATTTTCAGTGAAAATGGGGTAAGGATGAAGCACCCCACAATCCTCTTTCTGTTGGGAAATATTCTTTGATTTGTCAA
>BOPN01003243.1:15000-22500 GCA_017312705.2 Penaeus japonicus | reverse complement strand
CGAGAGCAGGAGAGGAATATCCTGGCGGGCGGGAGGATATAGGGGCGGGAGTCGCCTTTTAATTCTTGCCGAGCGTCGCTGGTGGAGGGCGGGCGGCGGGTGTGGGTGTAAGGATGAGGTCATTCGTGTGTGTGTGTGTGTGTGTACGTCTGTATCAGTGTGTGTGTGAGAGAGAGAGAACCCCGCATTTCAGGTGTATCCACGCGCCAGTGCAGGTTCTGCCTACACCAAGGGCCGCCGCAGAAGCAGGCAGCAGCAGCAGCAGAGCGGCAGCAGAAGCGGCACAGGGGGTTGAGGGGCGCGGAGAGTGGCTGAGCTGTGCTGCGGGCTGTCCAACGCGCTATTTTTACTCTGGTCGCCTGATAATTTTGCAGGAGCCACGGGCCCGCAGAGGACCAGTCTGGGTTGTGGTGAGCGCCGAATGGGCGGGCTTGAGGCTGTGTGTGTCGGCGCGGGCGTGTAGGCGTGAGGAGTGTACTACTAGTGGTGACCGCCCTGGGTAGTGGTGATTCCGGGCCAGTGGTCAGTTCGGGTCGCGTTGGTGTCATACTTGCGCCCCGGCGGCAGGTCGGCCTCGTGGGCGTGTTATATTAAGGTCGCAAGTGAGGGTGGCGCCGGCCAGCCCTGCTGTGTGGTGACGACTCAGAAGTGGTGAGGTCTGTGGTGATCCCTCTGCCCGGACGCTGCCCATGGTTCCGGTCACTATATAATGAGGGAGAGGGCATACCCAACGCCCGCACATTCGCAGGACCCTGGACCTAGGTGGCGATGTGGGCGGGCGACTGTGGGCGTACAGTGCAACGATGGTGAGCTGGCGGCCCGCCCGTGAGAAGGGCTAGGCACCCACTCACCCCCGCCCACCGAGGCTTCTATCTGATTCTTCGCGAAAGGCTCCTATAAAAACGTGAGTAATGGAGCAGTACCGCCTGGTGCAGCTTCTGTTCGGTAGACTAACTGAAGAAATGTAGTATCTTTTCAGTTTCATTATTATTACCATTATTTATTTATTTATTTTCATTTTTTTGGCTAAGAATACGGGACGAGACAAAGAGCCATTCATGACATGTAGGCCTATGTTCTCTTTCTTGTAATGGAGAAATAGAACATTTTTAAGGTTCGGTTGACGTATGGCCGTACAGAGAACTCTTCATTTTTGAGAATGGTTCACTTACCCTTTCTAAACCTGCCTTGTTTGCAGAAAGGGCTAACGTACAACAACAACAACAACAACAACAAAAAAGGAAAACAAAATCAAGAGAAAAGGGTATTTAGGTTGGCGAGATATTATTATCTGATGAGTCAAGGGGCTGTATTTTTATATAAGGAAACCGTCATTTTCTTCTCAGAAAGTCGAGGATTCACACACACACACACACTCTCTGCAGAAGAGATCGTAAGCTTATGAAATTTCTCTCGACTTCTCGCCCTGTATCACGACTTGAAGGCGAGGAAGGGACAAGCTGATGCTACTATTGTCGGCCTGATAAGAGAACGACTGACTTTTCCTCTTTTCTCTGCTTCCCTCTTGCTCTCTCCTTTTTTTTCTCTCTCCTCTTTTCTCTCTCCTTTTTCTCTGCTTCCTCTCTCCTTTTTTCTCTCGTCTTTTCTCTTTCCTTTCCCTTTTTTTCTCCTCTTTTCTCTCTCTTTTTTTCTCTCTCCTCTCTGTTCTCTGGTCTCTGCTCTCTTCCTCTTTTGATGTTTTTATGAGTTCATACTTGATTCTCTAATTATCCCTCTCTCTTTCTCTCTCTGTTTCTCTCTGTCCGTCTCTCTCTCTCTCTCTCTCTCTCTCTCTCTCTCTCTCTCTCTCTCTCTCTCTCTCTCTCTCTCTCTCTCTCTCTCTCACACACACACACACACACACACACACACACACACACACACACACACACACACACACACACACACACACACACACACACACACTTTCACTCTCCTACTCCTTCTTCTTCTTCTTATTATTATTATTATTATCATCATCCTTCTCCTTCTCCTCCTCCTCCTCCTCCTCCTCCTCCTCCTCCTCCTCCTCCTCCTCCTCCTCCTCCTCCTCCTCCTCCTCCTCCTCCTCCTCCTCCTCCTCCTCCTCCTCCTCCTCCTCCTCCTCCTCCTCCTCCTCCTCCTCCTCCTCCTCCTCCTCCTCTTCCTCCTCCTCCTCCTCTTCTTCCTTCTCCTCCATTTCCTCTTTCTCCTCCTCTTCCTCTCCTCCTCTCCCTCCTCCTCCTCCTCCTGTCCCTCCTCCTCCTCCTCCTCCTCCTCCTTCTCTCCTCCTCCTCCTCTTCCTCCTTCTCCTCCTCCTCCTCCTACCTCCTTCTCCTCCTCCTCCCCCTCCTCCTCCTCCTCCTCCTCCTCCTCCTCCTCTTCCTCCTCCTCCTCTTCCTCCTCCTCCTCTTCCTCCTCCTTTTCCTCATCATCATCATCATCATCATTATCATCATCACCATCATCATCATCATCATCATCATCACCATCATCACCACCACCATCACTACCACCACCACCACATAACATAATCCACCTTCGCTACTGCATTATCCCCACCACTGAATCATCACCATTATCATCACCCATCACTCTCAACATCACCATTGGCGCAGTTATCCGCAGTTGCAGCATCACCACCATCACCACACGCTCCATCGATTATCGTGAAAACAGAAAAAAAGGAAAAAAAGGAAAAAAAAGGAAAATAAGAAGATTATTGTCGATTTATATATTATCTGTTTAATCTCATTAATTCGAGCTTATTTTTTTTTAGTTATTTTTTTATTGATGTATTTATTTATTTATTTTTGGTTCGGTAATCGCGATTATCTCTTTGGGAGTTTTGAAATGTATGTAAAATGTAAAAAAAAAAAAAATGTTTGGCTGTAAATTTGTGTTCTTTTGTTTTACGTTTGGGTACTGGAATACTTGATTTTTTTTCGTGTTTATCTTTCTCCCCCCCTTTCTCCAACCCCCCTATATCCCCCCCCCCCCCCCCACGTGGCCCTGGAGAACTGAGTGTTGGCAGGATCAAGACCCACAATACCTTCTCTCTTCTCTCCTCTCCTCTCCTCAACTCACTTTTCTCTTCTCTTCTTCTCTCCTCTCCTCTTCACTCTTCACATGTCTTCTCCTCTCCTCTCATTTCCTTTTCTTCATCTCTTCTTTCGTCTCTTCTCCTCGCCTCTCCTCTCCTCTCTTCTCCTCTCCTCTCCTCTACGCTCTTCACATTTCCTCTCCTCTTCTCTCCTCTCCTCATCTCTTATTTCCTTTCTTCTCCGTTTCCCTCCCTCTGTTCAACATCTCTCCCCTTCCTTTACCCCCTCCCTTACCCCTTCCCCCTCCTCTTCCCCTCACTTCCCCTTCCCCTTCCGCACACTTCCCTTTCCCCTTCCCCTCTCCCACACTCTCATTTTTCCGTCCCCTCTCTTCCCCTTCCCCTTCCCCACACTTCCGTTTCCCCTCACTTCCCCTCCCCCTGTCCCTCACTTCCATATCCCCTTCCCTTCTCCCTCACTTCCCCTTCCCCTCACTTCCTCTGACTTCCCCTTCCCCACACTTCCGTTTCCCTTTCCCTTTTCCCTCACTTCCCCTGCTCTGTCCCGAGTCTTGTAATAATCTAGAAATTCAAGTCTCAGTTCCCGAAATCATTCATGGAGGCATTGTCTCCTCACTACCTCCTCCTCTCCTCTTCCTCCCCTCTTCCTTTCCTCTTCTTCTCTTCTTCTTCCCTTCCTCCTCTCCTCTTCCTCCCCTCTTCCTTTCCTCTTCCTCCCCTCTTTTTCTCCTTTTCCTCTCCTCTTCCTCTTCCTCCCCTCTATGCCTAGTTCTACCGCGCTTCTATTCCTTTATTTCCGCATCTCTTGTTTTCCCTTCTTTCCATTTCCTTTGATATTCTTCTTTCCCTTCTTCTTTCCCTCTTTTCATATCTCCCCTCTTCTCTCCTTTCTTCTCCCATCTTTTCCCAGGCTCTCTCTACTGTTTTCCTCTCTTTTTTCATCATCCTTTTTTCTTTCTCCTTCTTCTTTCCTTTCTCCTTTCCCCCTCTTCTTTCTTTTCTTCTTTTCCCCTCTTTTTAATCGTCTCTCTTTCCCCATAACCCTTCCTTTCAACTCCCCTTGCCTCCGCGTTGCATCCCGCTCGCTTTCCCCTCTGGTCTTGCAAGCTCTTCCGTTTTCGTAAGAGTGTATGAGATAGCGTGATGATAGTGGATAACGTTTTCTACAGGGTGTGTCGGAGTGTGTTATGTCTTCTCTTCTTTCTGTTCTCTCTCTCTCTCTCTCTCTCTCTCTCTCTCTCTCTCTCTCTCTCTCTCTCTCTCTCTCTCTCTCTCTCTCTCTCTCTCTCTCTCTCTCTCTCTCTCTCTCTCTCTCTCTCTCTCTCTCTCTCTCTCTCTCTCTCTCTCTCTCTCTCTCCCTCCCTCCCTCCCTCCCTCCCTCCCTCCCTCCCTCCCTCCCTCCCTCCCTCCCTCCCTCCCTCCTCTCTCTCTTTCTCCTCTCTCTTCAATACCTCCCCTTTATTTCCCCCTTTTCTCCCTCTCCCTCCTCCTCTCCCGTGAGTCCATCCTCCCTTCCTTCCTCTGCTGCATCCTCCTGCCCGGTAACTTTTCACTTTGGGATTTCCTCCGGTGACAAGTTCGATCAATTGGCCAATCCAAGTCTTCCCCCCGCGGAAATGCCAGCTCTTCTGGAGCAGTCGGAGGAACATGACACGTTTGTCACATCCGATGACTATAGGACGTCTGTCACATCCGATGACTATAGCACGTCTGTCACACCGGATGACTATGACACGTCGATCACATCGAGGGAATTTTGCACGTCCTCGTTGTAGGATTTTGTCTAGGGATTAGAGCAGACGTTCAAAATGGGGAATTAATATCTCTTCCAAATCAGTAGGAGGAGTATAACGCACGTCTATTGCTTTAACTGCTTTGAAAACAGCGCAGTCGAATGATATACTGAAGATTAGATAGATTACGGCAGATTAAGTAGCACGTTTGTAATCTTGCTAGCTATTGATATCGTTCTGATAACGCTTTACGATCTCAGGATATCAGCTTAATCTCATGGTCATATGAATGTACTCTCTTGTTCAAGGATAAACTGAAGTAAATCTTATCCTAGCAGAAGATAAATGATTTCTTGAAAGGTTTCGAGGGCTTAATTATTACCAATTGGTCTGACCTTCAACTTTTTTTTTTTATCAGGACCCAGTCAGACTCTTAAATGAAATTTGAGACTGCAGAGGAAAAAACAGCTGTGCACCTTAATTCAGACACACAGCCAATATGATGCCAGTGACTCGAGATAGAGTGGGAATAAGCAGTTACAGAATATGCGTTCGTTGTCTTTAGGATAGCTTTCGTTAAATGGTTTTAAAATCGTTTGCGAAGCCAATTACGTTGGCAGTAAAATTCGCCAAATCAATAATTGACTATCTGGCTTTTGATAATGGAAAGGGGGAAGGGGGGAGATGAAGAAGGTAAGGGTGAATAGAGAGAGAAAAAAGGGGGAGGGCTGGGGAAAGGAGCAGGGAGATGAGAGAGAGAGAGAGAGAGAGAGAGAGAGAGAGAGAGAGAGAGAGAGAGAGAGAGAGAGAGAGAGAGAGAGAGAGAGAGAGAGAGAGAGAGAGAGAGAGAGAGGGGGGGAGAGAGAGAGAGAGAGGGGGGGGGGGAGAGAGAGGGGGGGAGAGAGAGAGAGAGAGAGAGAGAGAGAGAGAGAGAGAGAGAGAGAGAGAGAGAGAGAGAGAGAGAGAGAGAGAGAGAGAGAGAGAGAGAGAGAGAGAGAGAGAGAGAGAGAGAGAGAGAGAGTTCCGAAAGTAGAGAGAGAGAAAGAGAGAAAGAGAAAGAGAAGAGAGAGAATGAGAATGTGGATAGAAGCAGTAACATCTTATAAATATCTTAGGTTGAATGTAAGTGTTTGAACCTCTGCGAAATAGATGTTTTTACACCTACTAATCGTTAATCAAAACAGAATGATAAAATACTGCTTGATTAGTTCAGCCACACACACAGACTGACTGTGTTCGCATGTGTGTAGGTTTGTGTGTGCGCATATGAATTATACCTGATCACAGTACCAGTAGATAACATCAATCTCTTGCACAGATAATTTTTATTCATCATCCGAATCTTTTTACTTCGTGAATTGAATACCCACGGAAATGGATTCGAAACCTTTTCACACCGTTTCGAAACTGGTTAATCTTTTTTTACAGTATCTCGAGTCTATGAACAACCATAATGCGTTTTTTATTATTTTTTAAAATTGATATCCGTCGGTTGGCTCATGGAGGCAGTGTCTCCTCACTACTTCCTCCCTCTCCTCTCCTCCCCTCCTCCTTTCCTCTTCTTCTCCTCTTCCTCCCCTCCTCCTCACCTCTTTCTCCTCCTCCTCCTCACCTCTTTCTCTCCTTTTCCCCTATGCCAAGTTCTACCAAAAGCCTATATGAATTTTTATTTCCGCATCTCTTGTTTTCCCTTCTTTCCATTTCCTTTGATATTCTTGTGTTGAATATCAATCATAATGTTTTTTTTTTTAAACTGATATCCGTCGGTTGTCTCCTGATGACTGATTAGTTGACTGACTGTGCGGTGAAAGTGACACGGCATCGAGACAGTGGCGCCGTGACGGTTGAGGAGAATCTTGGCCCTGTTACTGCAATGAATCTTTCCGCAGGTATTTCCCTGACCCTCCCCTCCCCTCCCTCTACACTCCTACCCCCTCTCCTGACCCCAGGAGCTTCCCACATTATCCTTCAGCGCCCAGCCTGCTTCTCCTCTTCCTCTTCCTTCTCCACTCTTTTTTCTTCCTCTTCCTCTCATCTCAGACGGGCTTATCTCTCTCCTTATCCTCCCTTTTCCCTTGCTTCTTCTTCTTCCTCCTCCCTTTCCTGTCCCCCATCTCTCTTCCCCTCCTCCCTTCCCCTTCCTTATGCCCTCCTCCCTCCCCTTCCTTCCCCTTCCCTCCCTCCCTTCCCCATTCCCCACCTCCCTCTTTTCCCCCATTCCCCTCCTCCCCCCATTCCCCCGAATCTTCCCTTCCTCCAGCGGGGTAATATGTCACCAAGTGTGTGGTGTTGCCACTTAAACCTGTCACTCGAGCAAGATTCTTTGTTTTTTTTTGTCTGTTCGTTGTAGGACAGTGTTCTGATTTTTGTCTCCTTTTTTTTATTATGATAGAATTTGCATTGTATTTTTCCTTGTTGTTGTATTTTTCCTTGTTGTATTTTTTTCTTTTCCTGGTAGAGAAACGTCTTTGTTCCTTGATTCGTTTTATTTTAAGGTTTTGTTTTTTTGGCTTCGTATTGTCGGGTATTTTTCTTTGCTTAAAGGGTGTCAGAAAAAGGTATAAACATCGTATTTACATGATATTTATAATGTGTTTTTTTATACTGAATAACCCAGAGTGACTACCGTAATGAATTTTTAAGTCGTCACAAAACCTAAAAAGATATTGCCTGTTATATATATACATCTTTTTTTTTCTTTTTTCATGGTAGAAATATATATAT
>BOPN01003243.1:5000-10000 GCA_017312705.2 Penaeus japonicus | reverse complement strand
TTTTCTTTCTATGTTTATTTGTTTGTCTCTCTCTCTCTCTCTCCTCTATCTTTATCCTTCACTTTTTCTTCCTCTTCCTCCTCCTCCTCTTCTTCTTCTTCCTCCTCCTCCTCCTCCTCCTCCTCCTCCTCCTCCTCCTCCTCCTCCTCCTCCTCTTCCTCCTCCTCATCCTCTTCCTCCTCTTTCTCATCCTCATATATTTCCTCCTCTTCTTCCTCCTCCTCCACCAATTACTCTCCTCCTCCTCTTCTCCCTCTCCTCCAACTCCTCTTCCCTTTTTTCCTCCCCTTTCCCCTCCCCTTTCTCATACTCCTCTCCCTCCTCTTTTCTCTCCCCCTCCACCCTCTCCTCCTCCTCCTCCTCCTCCTCCTCCTCCTCCTCCTTTTCGTCCGTCTATCCCTCCTCCTTCACCTCCTCCTCCTCCTCCTCCTCCTCCTCCTCTTCTTCTTCCTCCTATCCCTCCTCCTTTTCCTCCTCCTTCTCCTCCTCCTCCTTCTCCTCCTTCCTCTCCTCCTTCTCCTCCTCCTTTTCAGTTCAGGCCCATCCCTCCTCACTCCCTTCCTTCCTTCCTCCTCCTCCTCCCTTTCTCTCCTCCCTTACCCTCCTCCTTCCTCTTCCTTCCTCCCTCCTCCTCTCTTCCTTCCTCCTCCCTCCCTCCTGCCAATGTGATCCACTCAGGCTCATTGGCATTAAATATGCACTTCCGGTGATAATGGGCGTCGTGGGCCTTCACGCCCATTGCCTCTTCACCTGTTGGGTGGAGGGGAAGGGGAGAAGGAGAAGGAGGAGGAGGAGGAGGAGGAGGAGGAGGAGGAGGAGGAGGAGGAGGAGGAGGAGGAGGAGGAGGAGGAGGAGGAGGAGGAGGAGGAGGAGGAGGAGGAGGAGGAGGAGGAGGAGGAGGAGGAGGGAGGAGGAGGAGGAGGAGGAGGAGGAGGAGGAGGGGGGGGAGGAGGTGGAGGAGGAGGAAGAGGAGGAGAAGGAAGAGAGAGAGAGAGAGAAAGAAAGAAAGAAAGAAAGAAAGAAAGAAAGAAAGAAAGAATGAGCTAGCGAGAGAGAGAGAGCGAGAGCGAGAGTGAGAGAGAGATAAAGAGAAAGAGAAAGAGAGAAAGAAAGAAAGAAAGAGAGAAAAATAAAGGGGGAAGGCTCAGTAACAATAAGACGAGGGGCGGGCGAGAGGCTCGTCCAAGGGGCAGTCTTACCTCATCAAGGAAGTGATCAGCTGTTTTTTTGTTTTGCTCCGAATGTGTCCGGCCTTTGTTGGCGATTATGGCATCCTGTGTGATTGGGATTGTGTGTGTGTGTGTGTGTGTGTGTGAGTTTGTGTGTAATTGTGTGTATGTGTGTGTGTATGATTGGGATTGTGTGTCCTTGTGTGTGTGTTTGTGTGTGTGTATGTGTGTTTGTGTGTTTGTATGCACACTTGTATTTTTACGTATGTTTTGAAAGTATCTCGTGAATATAGGATTTTTTGTGTTTGTCTGTTTAAAAAAACAATAATTTCGGGTTTCAAATGCACGGCCACGCCCACGCTGCACATACACGCTCACATGCACACGCACAGTCACAATGCATAGATAGACCCATAGTTCCGTGCATGCAGACACACACACACACATGCACGCAAGCAGCTGCAACAGAGACAGAGATCAATACCAAGAATTTGGGGGATGTCTAGAACCTTTGCCCCCCCCCCCCCCCCCCCCCCCCCCATCCTCTACCCCCTATGCCCTTCCCCAACCCTCTCCCATTTCCTTCCTTCCCCCTCACCCCCCTCCCCCTCCCCTGCCGCCTCTCTCCCTTTTATCTGCCTCTCTTTCTGATGATCTGTCTTTTTGCTCTTTTCTCTCTCTCTCTCTCTCTCTCTCTCTCTCTCTCTCTCTCTCTCTCTCTCTCTCTCTCTCTCTCTCTCTCTCTCTCTCTCTCTCTCTCTCTCTCTCTCTCTCTCTCTCTCTCTCTCTCTCTCTCTCTCTCTCTCTCTCTCTCTCTCTCTCTCTCTCTCTCTCTCTCTCTCTCTCTCTCTCTCCCTCTCCAAATCTATCTATCTATCGATATGTGTGTGTGTACGTGCGTGCATACGTGTTGTACGTGCGTACGTGTACGTGTGTGTGTGTGTGTGTATTTTTGTACGTATGTGTCTGTATGTCTGTCTGTCTGTCTGTATGTATGTATGTATGTGTAAGTGTGTCCGGTTGGTCTCTGGCCGCTACTTCTTCCTCTTCCCAGCCTCTTTTCCCTTTTTCCTCTCCCGCTGGACGTCGCCGAGGCTGCCATCCGCACTGTGTCTAGACAACTGCAACCGGGAGATAAAACGAGAAAAAAAGAAAGAAAAAAAATATATATGAAAAGATAAAATAAAGGAATAAAAATAATAAAAAGTTCTATAGCAAATGAAATTTTTAATTCAGTTTGAAATCAAAGATAGGGTTATCGTTTGGGATTGTCTTTGTCGTTTATCAGTTTGATTGTCACACTCGTTAGCGATGGGATTAGCATTTTATTAGGATTAGGATTTGCATGATCCGGTATGGTTGGGTGTTTTCCTCCCAAAAGTAGCGATTTTCTTGGTTCAGATTTTGGTTTTTGTTTTTTTGCTTGTATGTCTGTCTTTCTCTGTATATTTCTCTTTTTTTTCTATCTCGCTCTCTCTCTCTTTTTTTTTTTCTTTCTTTTTTTTTCTCTTGCTTTCTCTTTCTCTCCCTTTCTCTTTCTCTTTCTCTTTCTCTTTCTCTTTCTTTCTCTCTCTCTCTCTCTCTCTCTCTCTCTCTCTCTCTCTCTCTCTCTCTCTCTCTCTCTCTCTCTCTCTCTCTCTCTCTCTCTCTCTCTCTCTCTCTCTCTCTTTCCCCTCTCCCTCCCTCTCTCTCTCCCCTCTTCCTCCCTCCCTCCCTCTCTTTCATCCTCCCTTCCCTCCTCCCTCCCTCCCTCCCTCCCTCCCTCTCTTTCCCTCTCCCTCCCCCCCTCCCCTCTCTTTCATCCCTCCCCCTCTCCCTCCCTCTTTTTCATCCCTCCTCCCTCCCCTCTCCCTCTTTCATCCTCCCTCCCTTCCTCCCCTCTCTTTCATCCTCCTCCTCTCTCCTTCCCTTCTTCCCTCTCTCCCGCTCTCTCTCTAATACCATTGTTGTTTCCAAAGAAAAAAACAAAAAGCTTTACGTTCAAAGTTCAACAGTGGTTTGAAGGAGAGAAAAGGACTAAAGGATTGCCATTTTTCGAAAAGATACGACCGAAAAAATGTGTTTGGTTTTAATCAGTTATTTTTAATGTTGTTATTGATGTCATTATTATTAATATTTTGATTTCTATCATTGATATACTTTTATGTCTAGTATTGTTATTGTTATTGTTGGTATCAGTATTGTTATCATTGTTGTTGTTGTTACTAGTATTATTAATGTTATTATTATCATAACTAATATTTTTATGATTGTTTGTTTTATAAATTGTTTTCATTGTTAATCATCGTCATTATTACTGAATGGTTCTGTGTTTCTCAGTCCCTCCGTTCACTGTCTCTTCCCTTCTCGCTCACCTTCCCTTCCTTCCTCCTTTCCCTCCTCCCTCTCTGTTTCCCCTTCCTTCTCCCTTCCTCCTCCCTCTCTCTCTCTGTTTCCCCTTCTTTCTCTCTCTCTCTCTGTTTCCCCCTTCCCTTCCCCCTCCCTTTCCTTCTCCCTCCCTCTCTCTGTTTCCTTCCTTCTCACTTCCTCCCCCTCCCTCCCTCCCACCCTCCCTCCCTCCCCCTCCCTCCCCCTCCCCCTCCCCCTCCCTCCCTCCCCTCCCCCCTCCCTCTCTTCCTCCCTCCCTCCCTCCCTCCTTCTCCTCCCTCCCTCCCTCCCTCCCTCCTCCTTCTTCCTCCCTTCCTCCCTCCCTCCCTCCCTCCCCTCCCCTCCCCTCCCCTCCCCTCCCACCCTCCCCTCTCTCTTTTCCTCCCCCTCCCTCCCTCCCCTCCCACCCTCCCTTTCCTTCCCTTCCCTTCCCCCCTCCCCCTCCCACTCCCTCCCTTCCTCCCCCCCACCCCCCATCCCAGGAGGAGGAAGGAGGAAGGGCGCCGAGCCAGAGGTATGACCATGTGACGAGACGGCGGAGTAGGTCAGGCATGTGCACCACGCCACGCGACGCCGCCCGCATCCCGCCCACGGTGGTGTGGTGTCCGCCCACGCTGCGCTGCCGGGAACTTGTTTGTCAAGGGGGGGAGGGGGGTAGGAGAGAGGGATGAGGGAGGGCAGGGTGGGGTATGGGGTGAGGGGAGGGGTGTGGGGATGGGGATGGAGGGGAGGGGGTGTGGGGATGGGGTGAGGGGAGTGGGTAGGGGGTGAAGGAAAAGAGAGAGCTTGGGATAGGGGGTGGGGTTCTCCTCCTCGCCATTCACACCTGTCGTGCTTTTCTCACTGAGGTTTGCTAGATTTTTGCTTTTGCAGGTTGCACACTTGTTCGGTTGTTAGGTTGTCGGTGTTGGGTTTGACAGATGTTTATTTCTCTCGTTCTCTCTCCCTCTCTCTTTCTCTTTCTCTCTCTCTCTCTCTCTCTCTCTCTCTCTCTCTCTCTCTCTCTCTCTCTCTCTCTCTCTCTCTCTCTAATGGCTTACAAATACATTTTCTTCTCTTCTGTCCTCCTTTACCTGCGTATCTCCCTTTCTTTTTTCTCTCTTCTTCTCTCCTTTTCTTGCTTTCACCTCCAACTCTTCCCCCTCCGGCCCTCACCACCCCTCTCAACCCCCCCTAAAAAGGAATGGCCATAAAGAAGGAAATTATGAATAAAACAAAATAGATAAAAAAAAGAAATAAGAAAAGATAAAAGGAGACATAAAAAAAAAAAAAAACATGAAGCGAAACAAAGGGGATACGAAGAGAGAGAGAGAGAGAGAGAGAGAGAGAGAGAGAGAGAGAGAGAGAGAGAGAGAGAGAGAGAGCGGCACATGAGGTCGGTCGGTTATACTTCGTTGCGGTTATGCTAGAACGTATCCCGTCTTTCTTTTTTACCGCGCTAATAACATCTAAAGCGGAGTCAGA
>BOPN01003243.1:0-2500 GCA_017312705.2 Penaeus japonicus | reverse complement strand
AGAACTAAGCAACAGGACACGAGCGCAGGGAACACAATCAATCGGAAGGCAGAAGAGGAGCGCCGAGAGGAAGTGTTTATGTGAAGGAGGACCTGTATGTGTCAGAGGAAGGGGGTTGGAGAGGGGGGGGGGAGAAGGGGGTAGAAGGGTGGAGAAATGGGGGTTGGAGAGGGGGTAGAAGGGGAATGGTGAGGGAGGGATAGGGGTTTAGCGAGGGGGAGGGGTTGAGAAGGGGGAAGAGAGAGAGGGGAGGGGGTGGGGTTAGAGGAAGGGGGAAGAGGTGAGGAGGTTGGAGTGGGGAGGTTGGGGAAGGGGATGAGGATAGCGGTAGAGGAAGAAAGAGAGAGAGAGAGAGAGAGAGAGAGAGAGAGAGAGAGAGAGAGAGAGAGAGAGAGAGAGAGAGAGGGAAGAGGAGGGGTGGAGGGGGAAACGAAGAAGTGTTAGGGAGGGGAGGAAAGAGTGTGTAGTGGAGAGCAAAGGGGGTTGGGTGGGTGGGGGGAGGGAGAGAGGGAGGGGAGGGAGGGAGGGAGGGAGGGTGGGTGGGGGGAAGGGAGGGAGGGGAGGGGAGGGAGGGAGGGAGGAGGTAGAAGGGTGAGGGAGTATGTAGCGCATATTCTTAGCTGCGGATGAAGGCGACTTGAGCTAATCTTGCTACATGCGTAAGATGGAGAGAAATGAATCGGAGTCGAAGGCCCTGCAACAAGAACGGAGGTGATGATTGTGAGGATGCTCTGGTGGTGATGATGGTGATGAAGGTGGTGGTGGTGATGATTATAATTAGGTGATTATTCTGCTGATGGTTAGGTTATTATGATGATTATTAGACAATTATGATGATGGTTAGGTATTTATGATGATGATGGTTAGGTGATTATTCTGATGATGATTAGACAATTATGGTGATGATGACAATTAGGTGATTATAATGATGATTAGGCTATTATGATGACGATGGTTAGGTGATTATGATGATGAGGAGGAGAATTATTGCTTAGGGGATGATGACCTAAATTTAGAAAAAAACAAGTAAAAAACGAATGTTAGTAAATTCCACACTGATAATGAGAAAGATAATAGCCATATTGCAGGCAGGGGACTGGTAACAAAAAATATCTAACTTGTTATCACATAATGAATACATAATTACGCTACAATCGAACAAACCATCTTTAGTGATAAGAAAAAGATAAAATGATAAAAAAGAGAAAAATTCCGAGTTTTCATAACGACATCAATGATTATCGTGCCACAGGGGACAATGACCTTCCCCCCCTCCTCTCCCTACCCCGCCCTCTGCCCTCCCCCCTCCTCCCCCTCCCTCTGCCCCTCCCCCCCAAAAAAAAAAAAAAAAAATCTACCAATTTCTGCCTCAACCGTAACGCTGGTCCACCTTTCGGTTGACTGTGACTCTCCCTCCCCCCCTCCCCCTCTCCCCCTCCCCCGCCATTCCTCTGAGCTGAGTCTCCGCCTACTTATTCTTCGAGTTCTTATTATCTTTTTCTTTTTCTTTTTCGTTCTTTTTGTTATCACTTTTTTTAGTGTTTATTCTTATTTGTTTTTAATATCTTGTTTCTCTTTCGCTGGTTCTCTCTCCCTTTTTTTTCTCTCTTTCTTTCTTTTTATTGTTCTTTTCATTATTATTGTTTTTTCCTATTCTCATTCGTATTATCGTTTTTCTTCTTTTTGTGTTTTTTTTTTTATAATTATCATTATTGCCTTATTCTAGTTGGTAATCTTTTTATTCTTATTTCCATTTCTGTTGTTACTATTGTTGTTATCGTAATTATCATTATTTGTACTTTATTATCCCCTTATTTCTTAGTCTTATTTGTTTTATATACTTATCTTACGCCCCCCCCACCCCCGACAAACACACAACCTACCCCACATAATAAAAAAAACTTTTGAAGTACAGTCATTCAGTCAAACAAACAAACAAACAAAACAAGAAAAAAAATAATGAAAATGTAACTGGGAAGCGAGAGAGGACTGACTGACTGACTGATTGAGACTGTCGGTTGACTGACTGTTAATTGACTGATTAATGATGATGATTTTCACGTTGGTTAGAAATTCTAGATTAGGAATTCTAGAAAAATAAATAAAAAAATAGATGGTTAGGTGGTTAGATAAGTAAGTAAATGGTGTAGATAAATATATAAACAAATGAATATATGAATAATTAAATATACGGATATATGCATGGATAAATAAATGAATGACCCAGTAGATGAATCAAATAGATAAAGAGGCAAAAAGATATATGTGAGTATAAAAAGAACAGATGAATAAATAGATTGATTAATGAATTAACTAATAAGATAAAAGAATAGGATGAGAGAAGGGATACGTGTTGTAAGACGTTCTTACCCTCAAGGCTTTCAAATAGCCGGTAACATCCACTGGAGTAAACACTGGATTACTTTTTTTTTCTCTCTAGCTCTCGCTCTCTCTCTCTCTCTCTCTCTCTCTCTCTCTCTCTCTCTCTCTCCCCCTCTCC
>BOPN01003242.1:163182-168805 GCA_017312705.2 Penaeus japonicus | reverse complement strand
ATGGTCCTCATACCCCGGAAGCGAAGTGAAGGAGTCCCTGGTCACGGCGGCGATCAGGATCGTTCTGGAGCAGAGGGTGTAAAAAACATTGAATTCATGCACATACAATGTAAGGACTCTGAGAACAGTATCTGATCTTTTGACACTACTTGAGGAACTTTCATTTATTAGACGGGATATTGTAGGACTTTTCGAAGTTAGAAGACTAGGTGAAGAACAGAAATTACTAATATACTAGTATACGCTCCTACTGGCAGTCATAGTGATGAGGAGATAGAGAGCTTCTACGAAGATGTGCAAGCAGCTACCGATAGAGCTAAAACTCATTTCACCATGATTATGGGGGATTTTAATGCCAAAATAGGAATAAGGGGAGATGGGGAAACCTCGATTAAGAAACATGGAATAGGCACCAGAAATCCTAGAAAAACCCAATAATACTTTAAATACACAAAAGACTTAAAGAATTACCGACCTATAAACCTCCTTTCAGTAATCTATAAACTGTTCACAAAAATCATCACAGCCCGTATCACCGATACACTAGATTCAAAACAGCCCAGGGAACAGGCAAGGTTCCACAGCGGATTCTCAACTACAGACCATATCCACACACTAGTCCAAATAAAAGAGAAAAGCGAATATAGGAAGCCCCTGTGTATGGCATTCGTAGATTATGAAAAAGCATTCAATTCGGTAGAGATATCTGCAGAACTAGATGTAATTCGTAAACAAGGAGTAGAGGAAATATATTGCAGATTATCGGAGGATAAATATAAAGATGGTACAGCGACCATCAAAATACACGGAATAACCAATAAATAAGGGTGTTAGGCAGGGCGACACCATCTCAACGAAGCTGTTTACAGCTTGCTTGGAGGAAGTATTCAAGAAGTTAGATTGGAAGGAGAAAGGGATTAAAATAGGGAATGATTTGCAGATGACATTGTTCTTTTAAGGCGAGTCAGGAGATGAATTACAACAATTACTAAGCGATTTAAATAGGGAAAGTCTGTAGAGTGGCCTTAAAATGAACAAGAAAAAGACTAAAGTCATGTTCAACAGTCGAACTCCAGTTAAGTACCTCGCCCTTTATACAAATACAGGGCGAGGTACTAGAAGCAGTGAACGAGTATGTACACCTGGGGCAACTCATCAAGACGAGTACATCCTGTGAAGCCGAGATAAAACGGCGAATCAGGCTAGGTTGGAGTGCCTTCGGTACGCATAGTAATATATTACGAGGCCGTCTGCCACTCTGTCTACAGAGAAAGATTTTTGAACAATGTGTCCTCCCTATGACACATGACACATGGGTCAGAAACATGGACTACGACCAAGGCTCTCTAGAGGAAATTAGTAAGTGCTCAAAGAGGAATGGAAAGGCTTATGCTAGGGGTTAGCTTAAGAGACAAGAAAAAAGAGCCAAATGGACTAGAAGGCGGGATGAAATAGCGAATTTCGCAGGAGTAAACTGGAATCAGAGGACACAAGACCGGAATGACTGGAAACGATTGAGAGAGGCCTACATCCTTCAGTGGAATGATACAGGCTGATGATGATGATATATATATATATATATATATATATATATATATATATATATATATATATATATATATATATATATGTATATATATATATATGTATCTATGTATGTATGTATATATGTATGTATGTATGTATAAATGTGTGTGTATTTATATATATATATATATATATATATATATATATATATATATATATATATATATATATATATATGTGTGTGTGTGTGTGTGTGTGTGTATGTATGTATGTATATATATATATATATATATATATATATGTATATATATATGTATATATATATATATATATATATACATATATATATATATATACATATATATATATATATATATATATATATATATATATATATATATATATATATATATATATGTATACATAAATTAAAGTACTTACGTGTATCGTCATTCCGTTTTGTTGATTGTTGAACCCTATTATTACATAGAAAAAGTTAACAGTCAATTGTGTTATTAAAAGTGTTTTTGTACAGAATATTTTATGCTGTGTATACGTAATGATCGGAATTTCTATGTATGTTATATTTCCAAAGACGACTAGATGAGAGTTCCGAGAACTTCAAAGAAACGTTCAAAAGAAGTTGGTATAAAAAAGTTATCAATGGCGCCTTTTGAATCACTAATTAGGAAAAAAAATGTTAATGAATGCCTAACACATATTCTTCTGAAACTAAGTCAGGTAGATTTCTCTCTCTCTCTCTCTCTCTCTCTCTCTCTCTCTCTCTCTCTCTCTCTCTCTCTCTCTCTCTCTCTCTCTCTCTCTCTTTCTTTGTTCACATCGCTCTTGTATCTGATAATGAATTTCCCCCCATCACTGTTTAACCACCCAAGGTTTGAAGTAATTTATCAATTGATTCAGCAATATACTATATCCTTCGTCCAGATATTTTTGTGTGACCAAGATACCCAACAGACTATTTACTCAATTTCTAATCCAATTCCCTGAACATTTTGATTACATCACACCCTGTAACTGAAAGATTCCCGAATGAATGTCTTCAGCTTGACACTCATGATCCAAAAAGCCTCTTTGATCATCGTTGGTCATGAAGTCTGAATTTAATTAGATTTGAGAGATTGTATTAAGAGTTCTCGACTCTGCGGAAACTGAAATAAGATATGTGGACGTGGCAGAAAGAGGATTGGTGAAGGGGAGAGCCAAATACCAAGAAAGGAGAACTAATGGGAATCTATTCAGAGACAGGAAGAGGTAGACAGCCAGGAAGAGAGGGACAAAGACGGGCAGACGAGGGGAAGGTTAATAAAGAAAAAGTGAGAACGAAGTAGACGAACAGAAAAAAAAATACAAAGAGTAACAGACATTGGAGAGAAAAGCAGAGTAAAAAAGAACGAGGTAGAAAGAGGGGAGAGGGAGGAGAAAAAAGGACTTCTTCGAGGAAGGAGGAAAATAACACTAATGAAATCACGAAATGACGATCCTATTAAGGAAAGATCGGCGATCAGATGTGCCGTCGAGGGAATATCACACTAATGCCCCCCGGGATCAATCAGAACCAAATTGATATACCCGGAGGACGTTCACCCATATCCCTCTCCCAGCCCCCCCCCCCCCTCCCTTCCACTCGCTGCAGAAAGAAATTTCTGATTTAGAGCTAATGGGATATTGGTTAATCACGATGTTAACGCTCACTTAATGAGGATTTTACTTTTCTCATTTGGATGATCAAAACGTCATCACGTCATTTTTGTCTCATCTTTTTTTTTTAGTGTGTGTGTGTGTGTGTGTGTGTGTGTGTGTGTGTGTGTGTATGTGTGTGTGTAAACTGAACTGTTTACATGTTTGGTATGTCTCTCTCTTAAGAGAGTGGTGTATTTTAATATATTCAGACTGTTTCAAAATGCTTGAGTGTCACATGTCCGCGATTCCGGCGTTCTTTGTGACATGGCAATCAAAGTCCATAAGGGAAACGTGCGAATAATTTTGATACTTCTACGGGTCTTCACATTATTTCTTTGTAGCAATGGGAGAAAAAAAAAGTATGCTTGAAAATAACTAACTCCATAATCTTAAACAAATAATCGATGTTTCATTTAATATCTGAAAAAAGAAGATCGAAATGCGTATTTACACATTACATTGTGGGATTATTAACGCACGCACATACCTTTCTTACATTGTTCAACTTAAGTATTCCAGACTCACTTCTTATTCAAATGCAAAGGACGTTTTTCCTACGTGTTCCTTCAGCCAAGACGATGAAATAAAGAGTTTAATCTTCCTTGTTGCAGCCCTTGCTTCCATGGATTGCAACACACCCTTCATGTTAGCTGCTGCTGATAAGTGAGGGGCACATTCAAGCGTCGTTAATCAACAAAGGGGAGCTCAGGAGGCGGCAAAGAACGCGAGGAAGGGCGGTGGAAAGCGGAGGGGAGGGGCGGGCGAGGCAGGACAGACAGACAAGAGAAGGGAGAGAGGAAAAAAAAAAGAGAGCGAAAGTAAAAGGAAAGTGGCAGGTGATTAGAGGAGGCAAACAGGGCGCGATAGACGAAGGGAAAGAGGGATGGTGAAAGCCCGAGGTAATGGAAGGCGGACGGAGGAAGACGAGACAGGGAGGTAAGGAAGAAAGAAAGAGCGACAGCAGCTAAATAAAGAAGGAGATAGAAGGTACTGCGTTGCTAGTAGGGCAGGGTGGGGGGGGGGGGGGGGGGTGAGGGGCTGAAAAGGGACAAGGTTACAGTGCTTGAGAATTAAAAACAGACGGGTAGGAGGAGGGGACTAGAGGGAGAGGCCTTTCTTTTCTCAGCTAAACATACACGTAAATACAAAGGCAGTGAGTCTTATATGCTCAGCATTTTCAATCAAGTAAGACTGTAGTTAATATTGTAGGTATAGTGTGATAGTGTCTCATGCGAGCATAGTGTCGTCTAGATCTATGCGAGGCGAGAGACATTCGAAAATGCCGCCAAATGTTACTGTGATATAATTTTGGTTTTATAAAAGTACCAGTAACATTAGACATGTATTTTTGTTGCTTGCATTTCACTATATACATAATGATGTTATCATAAGTTACTGTATTCCTCTAATGTGATGTGTCAGGCCCTGTGTAGAACGAGAGTGTATTGTTTTCTATATATTATACGTGCTGGATCACTCGTGGAATGTTGGAACCAGAGGCTTTTTTGTTGTTATACGAGACAGTGGTGGGAGTGAGACCCCTTTATTTTGTGTTCCAGCTCGTCATTAAAGAACTTATTTTCTTTTGAAGTGTGTTTACTTCAAGGCCTCTATTATACATCCGTGGACGATTTTAAAAAGAAGTGACAACCCTTAATGACAAATATATTGCAGTGGCGACTCTGATAAAGTGAAGAAAGTGTAAAGTGAACGCCATTCTAACTTTTCTATTATGCATAATTCATTGACCCCAAAATGGCTTCGTACCTTTGGCTTTTGTACTCTTCCTCTTTATCAAACAATATGTCTTCATAAGTTAGACTGAAGACATTATGAAAATTTAAGTTTCCTGAGGTAAAAAATCAGTATTGTATAGCCTTCTATCACCATTATCATCATAATCAGCCACTGACCTCTGCCATATCTTCTTCACTTGCTCTCAGTCCTTGACTTCCATGAAGAGTCAGTTATCGTCTCAATGTCGTCCACCATCTTTTTGGCTTAGATCTGGGTTGCCTCCTTCCGGGTTTCCATTCAGTGTTTTTCTTGGCCTTTATATAATTTTTCACTCTTCTATGGTCTTCTTCTGCCCACGTCTATTTTAGTTTGTCAGTTTTTTTTCTACGCCCTCTGTTAATCTTGCTATTTCTCTCTCTCTCTCTCTTTAGATCCTGGTATGTATATCTCTTTACTGATACTTTAAGATTATCTTTTATTTGCTTATAGGGTACTCATACCTTTTTTTCTTTCTTAAACCGTATTCAACCCTTTTTCCTTCATCACTCAGTGGTGTAATTAGATCTTGCCTTATTTCAAAATAGTTTTGTTAGAGGCTACTAGTAAGAGATTTGCTACTTGTTACATTATTGTGACATTAATGTAAGCTTAGTCAATA